>MU226859.1:3069786-3079953 GCA_018584345.1 Thuja plicata
AATAAAAGGTTAATTTACCGAGTAACAGTAATATATATTGAAGACATCTAAGGGACTTGTGGATTTATTTTTTGTGGTAACTAATTCACCCCTCCCCTCTCAGTTACTCCATCCATATTTCCAACAAGTATTTTTTATCTTGAAGTCATCCCCCTTGACACTCTGTTTATTTCAAAAGATTTAGTTTCATTTTTTTGGCCTCATACGCTTCCTTGAAAGAGAAAACATCTTTCTTTTTATCTTTGTCACATCCCTAGCCTATCTGATATATGGTTACATTATACATTTTAATAACTACAGTAGAGTTACTTTTAGCTACTGTTTATAAAATCATAATAAGCCTCTTTTTTTGCAATTGTATCCTCTTTTTAACCTATATGTGCCTTAATATCCCCAAATACTTCCATTCATTCACAAAATTAGCTTATCATCTATGCTATCTCCATTGGTAAGATGAAAGTATAGTAAAAAAATCTCCAAGGTCTAACAAAGTCTCCCCATTTATGACCAAAATAAGGTCTTGGAAGCCCTTTTGTTGAAACATCGTTGTTTGGAGTTTTACAGTATGAAATGGGGAGCAATACAAAGAGGTAGATTAATCCTCCTTTTCAAACTTCACATTCAGAAGGAAGATGTCCCAATAGGCTCAAGTAGATCCTAAGCCTTGAGTAGGTCAATGATCCTTCATTGTATACGTGTAAGGGGAAATGGATAGGTGCAATTTTTAAGAAGTATGCAAGATAGAGGGCTAAAAAGGAAAACATGAACAAATAATGAAATATAGACTAACAAAGAACAAAGAACAAGAAATGACCTGAAATGAGAACTAAACAATAGAACTGACCTACGGTACAAATCTTGGCTGAAAATTCCAGGTAAAAAAATGTTCCATGTGACTTGTAACTAGGTACAAAATAATCCAAATTATTTGTACCCTATATTTCAGGCTGAAACTTGCTGGATTTCTCTTACAGATCCTGATCTTTCCATAAAAGTTTTGATAGCTGTGCAACCTATTCCCGCACATAGAAAAATGGGTAAGAAGGTTGGATAAAGGGCTTTTCCTTAGTAAAAACCCTAATTAGAATCAACCTTAAAATTAAATGAAAGCGTGTTGTCATGTAGTAGAGGCTAGATCTGAAAATGAAGTAATTTATAACTTGGCAATGCAAATGCTTCTTTGAGTGTGATCAAATATATTGATGCAATGGATTTGAATTAAGACAAAAACCCAAAAGGAAATCATGAAAGATAAAACCTAATGTAATGGATGTTTTAATTTGCCACAATACTTGATTAAGAGAGAGGAGAAAGAAGACTTGAATGAAGAGGTATGTACATCTCCTTCCTTGATAGAACACTCCTTTTATTAGGCCTTCAATGATGGAAATAAGCTTAGATCCATGGAGAATAACACTTTGAATGCATAAGCATAATACTTTATTTTTTCATATCTTTATGTCTCTTTAACTCAAGTTTCTTCCTTGCACTTTATAGCTTGATTACGAATGCATGATAATGAATACTTGATGAAAATATTGGATCAATGGATGGATGGGGTACAAAAATGAGGATAAATAAGGTGTTTATATACCTCTAAAACATCTCGAGTGTTAAAACACAATGAAGTTGACTATAAATCCTAATCCCCTGCTAAATCGATGAGACGGTGACCCAGTTTAAATTTGGACTCAATCTTCAGGGTAAATAACATTTGGAATGTTATGTTCCTAGGTACATAATGTTTGGAACATTATGTGCCCAAGTGCATAACATTTGGAACATTATGTACCACCCAACCTCCACTAGACTTAACTAGCTGTCTAGCTTCATTAGGGATCATATTCTTTGATTCTAGATCATATTCTTGAAGAACCTGCAAGGCTTCACTTGTTATTGCTTCTCTTCCTTCCAATTGCAGTTGTGCCCCCACTTGCTGTTGTTTAGCCCAAATAAGAAAATCCTTGAATTCTTTAGTTTTTATGAATTCATCATCTTTTAAGAATTCCTCTTGCTGTAACTCCCTTTCATCTTGACATAGCAAGAGAGGTATCTCAACATTTTCATCTGTGTCCTCTCTTTTCTTCTTCCCTTCTCTTATGACCTTCCTCAATTGATGATCATAGGCTCTAGTTCCAATGAATAGTGCACTCACTTTATCTTTTTTCCTCTTTTGTTCCTTGACATCATAAGGCTCCCATGTTTCCACCTTTTTCTTTTTCTTTGGAGGTTCAACAACTACCTCAGCCTCTTGTCCTTGAGTTAGGTCAATTATGTTTTCCTCAGCATGAGGTGGTTGATCCATTGGTGGAGGGCTATGTATTGAGTAACTTCTATCACTATATTCTAAGGAAGATTGTTTGTTTGGACCTTTGTCCTTATCCTCTATCTCTTCCTTCAACTGGTTGTGCAGTGTCTCATAAGACTAAATCATCTTATCTAATATTTGTAAATAAGGTATACCTGGGAAATAACCCCCAAATGGGATCCCTTTCTTCTTAAGTTTTTGCGCTAAATCCATCAATTCTTGGTACTTTGTTGTTTTTCTTGAAATTTCATCCTCTTCAAGGATGTTCCTGATAAGATCCTCTTCTTCACATGGTTGATGTTCTTTAGTAATTGGAATGGATGGTGTCAAAAGTTTCTTGGCACTTTTTATGAACCCCTCTATATCAATGTATTTATACAGGGATACATTCATTCTATAATGCCTCAACCATCCATTCACAACATCATAGGCCCTCTTACCAATTTTAAAATCAGAAAAATTAAACTGCCGAGGTGTGAATGTTCCTTTTCTATGTGGAACCAAATGCTCCCTATCAGTCAGCATGAGCTTACATAAGAATTCCATGACAACAATCCTTGGTGGTACCCTGTATGGTAAAATGTGTGGAGGCTGGGAGCGACCATAAACTTTGATCAAAGTGAAATTATTGTGGTAATAAAAGTCTCCTCAATTGTGATCTCCATTCCATTTATAAAAAAAATTGCAGGGCCTCGGGAATTGTAATACTTTGATTGGTAGCCTAGTCATATTGACTCCTAAGTTTCTCAACATTGGATATACCATCCAATTCTGGAAAGCACAAAACTCATTCTCTCTAGATGTGTAATTCCATACCCTCAACCAAAGTTGCACAGGGTTGGCTTGACCATGATAGAATATTTTTGGTCTAAAATTGGGTAGGTCCATGATGTTGAAATTATAGAACAAAATTAAATGCATGAGTAAAGAAAACCTGTAGGAATTTAGGGCTTCCTTCCTTCTTCTGGATATCCACAAACCCTTGGTACATTTTGTCAATTACATATTGAATGTAATCATAATGTGCTGACATAGGGACTTTGCAAGTCCAAAATTATTATTAGCATATCAGAAGATACTCTTTCTCTTCCACTATCAACCCTAAAACTCTCCACAGGGCATAGGAAATGTACTTCATGTAAAATACAAAGTCCTTTTAGAAATAGGGTGCATTGTCATTAGGAATAGGTGCTATATAGTCCTTGGTTCCTTTTGGCACATGGGATTGAATTAATTTGGCTACAACACTATCCTCCCTAGTATACCTAGCAGCTAAGGCTTTCAAGTTTATCTCTGTTGTGCAAGGGTTATATATATTGAATGCTTTCATGAATGATGCCCTATCAACAGTTACTAGGATTGTACCATCATATTTCTTAATGTTCCTTGAAATTGTATCATATCTACTAGCTAGTTCTAACAACAAATTCACATCCACAAACACATCAGGAACTATTAATTTTGCAAACCCTGATGTCCAAGGGTTTGACACAGGAAAAAGACCCTCACTATTCTTATAGAAGTAGTAAAATAAATGATATCCTGAACAATCAGGCATTTTTGCATCTCTAATGTAAGCCATATTGTCACCAAGATATTCATCATTTACCTTCTTTCCTTGGTTTGATCCTGGAAGAAGAGCTATGAATTCCTTTGAGTAGTTTCTCTTTCCCTTCATATCATCATCACCATCTCCACTCTTCCCGCTAGTTGAAGAAATGCTAACTGCTCTTCTCATCTTATCTGTTGTGAATTGCAACACTACCGATCAAATCTCTTTCCTTACTCTGCAAATCTGGAAAATGTTGTTCTCTTGAAAGCACTAATCACTCTATGCAAATTCTTAGCTTTGGAGACTAAAACTCTGGTAAAATGCAATGAACATAGGTTGCCTATTTATTCAGAGAAATCAATGCACCAATCTCTTCAAAAATCATGAATTTGCAATTCAATCACTTCTGTCATTAATTCTACATGTTGTGATATCAATTTCTCCTCATAGTTGTGGCATTTGAAATTGACAAGTGATCAATTTTAAATGAGTTCTTTTTCATTTAAAACCTTATTATATTCAAAACAGGCTCCATATCTGATATGATTGGCTCATTTATCACAACTTAGCAAATCTATAAACATGCTATCACAATCTTTGTGTTCTGATTGGTTGATGACTGTACAACATGGCATGGGATAAAACCTTACTTTTACCTTGTTCAAACTCTATTTTCCTTCCACGACTACTTGATCTCTTTGTCACTGTGAGATAAATTTAACTCAAGTTCTGTTCTGAGACTTAATGACCACCATTCGATCAAGACTTTGATCAAAAGTTATCTCTTAGTCGCGGGATGAATTCACTTAACTCATCTTTCTTTTGAGACTCTACGACTAAGGCTTAAAACAACTCTTGTTTTAACCTTTAGTTTCTTTAGAGACTTTGCGACTGTATAAATTCAAAGTCGCTGAAAGATTTTATTGACCTTGAGTTTCTTTTGAGATTATGTGACCATCATCAGATCTTATTTCAATCAGACATTTTGCGTGAAATCTCACATCTATCTTGTACTTTCTATTTTTAATCTGAGACTTTGCGAGTACCCTTTGATGACTTCTAATCCAATGTCTCGCGTGAAACCTCCTTAGCTTTGTCTTTAACTACAATTCATTCTGAGACTTCATGACTAAAGCTATCTCTAATTTGTGGGATAAATTTATTTCCCTTGGGTTTGCATTGACTCTTTACGCAGACCACATATCTCTGTCATGATTTAGACATGTGTCCACATTGAAATCTTTAGTTCTAAATCACTGAGATTTCTTTGACATGTTGAATTTTATTTATGACTTCACGCCATCCATTAGATATTTTCTCATTTATGGATCAGATTCCTTCGCTGCAAACTTCACCTGAGATTTTACTTAACCATTATCAACCATAGTCCTTATTGAGACCTCGCGACTAACTAAATCTCATTATCGCTGAATAACTTATCTGACTCAAGGTTTACTTTGAGATTGAACACCAACCCTTAGATATTTTTCAAATCTGACGGTAGTCATAGGATCTCATAAAATTTTATCCATCTAAACTTTTATCTTGCGACTAAGCTCTGGCCACAAGATCAACTTTGCATCAGACGACAGTCGCTATATCTCACATCCTTAAACTTAACCCTTGTTTACATTAGAGATCTTGCGACTGAATGCATTTAACTCATTTCTTAAACCTTGGTTCACTTTTGAGACACCGCAACTAAAGAAATTCGAAGATGCTTTATGAATTCTTAACTGAAGAGTTTACTTTGAGATTTCATGCCTACCATTTGATCATCTCTTAAATCAACGACCATTGCTAGATCTCATGAACTTTGACTTAACTCTTGTTTCCTTTTGCGATCACATGATTGCATGAAAACTTCAACCCATCTTTAACTCTGATATGTTATTGAGACTACGCGACTGAATGATCTCAAATTCGCCAAAGGATTATTTAACTCTGGGGTTTTGAACAAGACTTTGCACGAACCACAAGATCATAATTTGGATCAATGATCAACGTTAAGTCTCCTTATCATGGAACTCATATTCTTTCTTTTGTGAGATAACGCGACCAAAGCATTTTGCCAAGTCTTGAAAGAAAGTGGAATATTCTTTGAGCTTAAAGAGACATTGTGACTTAACATTGAAACAAGAATAGATCATATGACTTAAGTGACTCGGATTTATAAAAGAGTAATTACAAAATAGAAACCATTCACGAAGAACTAGGGTTTTCTTGAATATAAATGAACATTGACCTAGGACCTTAGGATTTTTTCACATTTCACTAAATTTTAACACTCAGAGACCATCATTTGTAAATAAATTTTGATAGCATTGGATAAGAATTTGACATTTATGCAGGAATCTGACGAGGAACTCAAAACTTTTAATAGCAAGTTTCAAAACTAGAAATACAACCAACAGTGGCTCTATTTGAGGATGCTTAAATGCAAGTTTATGGAAAGAACCATAGATCTCTGGGAGGAAGACCACACTTACTAACCTTCTACTGAATGGAAACACACAACAAAAAGAAACACACCTATACATATAATACAGACTACTGTGCATGGAAACTTCAAATTTTCAACTGAAGATACATTTTAGGAATTGTCCATTCACTATAAATTCAAATTATTCTCCATCCATAATTTTCAAAAGATAAGAATCTTTTCCAAAACTTTGATAAACAACAAAGGGACCTAGCCATAATGATTCAAAATTCTTATGTTTCCCTTTGTCTTCAGTCCTTACATTCCACTGGAGTACTAAATCACCAGGCTGAAACTTTATGTTACTTGCTCTCTTATAAAAAATATATTTCATTTTCTATTGTAGTTTAATATTTTCTTTTTGACTATCTTTTATGACCTCATCTAATTATTCTAACTCCATCATCCTATCTTGCATATGGTCAAAAATATCTAACTCTTCTTTCTGAATAAACTTATATATTGGAAGTAAATTATTCATGGGCATTCTGGATTGCATACCATATACCAGTTCAAAAGGTGACTTACCTATTTTTGTTTTCATTTTTATCCTATCAGCCCATAGAGAAAGTTTCAGTTTTGTATGCCAAGCTCTTTTATTCTTCTCAAGGGTCTTTTTACAGATTTTCAATATGCTCTTATTGCTGGATTCTGCTTGACCATTTTCTTGAGGATGATATGGGGAAGAGTATGACATCATGATCCCATATTCCTCACAAAAATCTTTAATTTCATATGATCTAAAGCACATAGCATTATCCATAACCAATTTTGCAGGGACTCCAAATCTAGTCAGAATGTTTTCCATCATAAAATCAGTGATCACTTTACTAGTTTCTATTGGAAAGTGACAATGCAAGCAATTGTTATTTTGTCATTGATGTCAAACCTTAACTGGTGGGACTATTGTTATCTATTTGAGTACCATATCTATTTTTGATGAAGAAGATTTAACAAGAAGACCAAATGAATGGTTGAGTTAAGGCAAATAAAAGGGTACTTGATCAGTTGGCACTTTGACAAAGTAATTAGTTGTTTATCTTTCAAAGACAGTTTTTCTAGCTATTTTGTGCCGAGTGTTGGTTGTATTTCCTCTTTTTGCTTGTTCTCATGGTTCCTTATCCTGCCCTCTGTATCTTGATGTGCGTAACTCAGCTATTTCTTGTTCAAGGTTGTCTTTCCTCTGTCAAATTTCAGGTTTTCATGTCTAAACTTTGCCAAAATTGCAAAAAACCCTGAAAAACCCTAGTTGTCCAAGTGTTAAACGATAAAATTTGAAACCCTAGGTCATGTCTTATGTTTCAGCGTTACTTTTTCACTCACTTAAGGCATGTGTTCTTTTTCAATTTCGCCTCGTCGCGTTACCCAGAACGAATATACCAAATGCCCTCCCGACTTTGCTTTTCCTTTGAGTTGCGTAGTCTCGTTAAAAAATAGAATATTCCTTCAGCCTTTCGAGACTTAGCGATATCTTGTTATTCGGGTAGTCGCGGGATATCTGTGTTATAAGGCTTTATAAGAAATGGGACCCATTGTTAGTCAAGTAATCGCAGAAGATTTCTCACAGTTATGAAAATATGCTCAGACTTCACGATTACTTCATGTCGCGTTGTCGCCAGATCAAGCAATGGCTAACGGTTAAGTTTTCCTTCAGTCGCGTGGTCTCGAAATCAGATGGCGGTTAAGTGATTTCACTTCAGACTTCGCGACTAACCGTTTGAAGTTTGCGACATTGCTTAGTCAGGATGTCGCCAGAAAAGATGAGTGCTTCAGTTTTCCAGTATGTAACAAGTAAAACCAATGATCAGATGACATCTGTCATAAAATAAGTGGGTTGTCGGGAGGTTGCCAGAAGAAAGAAAAGGATTAAGCGATTATGGGACTAAAGTTCTTTTCCCTTTGTCGCAAGGTCTAAGAAGGATTTAAGGGCATGAAGAAATATTAAGCGATTAAGCGACAGCCGTCAGATGAGAGAATCAGAAGATCCAGCGGCAGTCGCGAAGTCTGGAAAGAAAAGTGCCCCAAAGGAAAAAGTCCTCCCGACTTGGCGATTAGGGCATGTCATGCAGTCGCTGTAAGAAAAGAAAGGGCGCATGTGACATGTTAAGGAAAGTTGAATGTATTTCCCGACTGAGTGACTAAAGGTTATCGCTTAGTCTTGAAAAGGAACATAAGCATCTAGCGACAAGGAGACAACTGTGAAGGTTAGTAATAACGGCTAGTCGCCAGGTCTAGGAAAGAAGGATGAGTTAAGGTTAACTCTTCACGACTTCGATTTCACTTGTATCGCCTGATCGCCAGATAGTGACTTGGGTCAGCCAGAGTAAGAAAGTGCATTGTCGCCAGGTCTCGAGATCAAACCATGATTAAGAACAGAGGCCCGTCACAAAGAGACTAAATACAGTCGCGCAGTCGCTGGATTGTAAGATCTGGAAAACGACGGCAAGTGGTTGATATGACAGAATGAATCACTCGACAACCAATCATGGACTCTTATTTTGATTACAGTGCAAAAGGGTAGCTGAGATGTGAGACAAGTGACAAATCACAAGATGACATGTCAGCTCTCTTAAACGTTGTATGATTGCACCAAGGATTCATATTTGAAAATTTGATTTTCTGTCAACTTCGTGCAACTACGGCTAGGTTTTTCAAAGTTCACGGCATGGAAAATTAATGATAGAACTGATGTTTCTGAATTATGAGTTGTGTACTCTGAATCATAACTATAAACAGATGATGGTGCTTTCATTTACCTTTACCGAGTTTTCAGATTTCAGAGCCAAGTTGCTAGGTTTTCAGTGAAGGTGATATTCAGTTTAGTTGCAGTGTATCCAAGGTTAATTAGAGAGTTCTGAATTGCAAAAAAGTTGTGCGCAAAATGATTTACTACTCTATCTGATAGATTTGTTTCAATATCGGTGAAAAGGAAGGAGATACAAGAAATTGCAGATATGAGTGGAGCATCTAGTGTCGCTTCTACAAGTGGTGGGAGTGGTGAAGAGCATAAAGGGAAGGCAAGCTTCTCTGATGAGTTCCTGCGTCTTCTGCCAGGTTCAACGCAAAACAAGAAGGTTGATGCAGGTGTTTTCAAAGATGATTTCAAGGACATCCGAGATGCTGCGACCCCGGGCACAACAGGGTATTCTCTCTTTACCTATTTTTATAAGAATTGTGATAAGCCCATCCCTCTTTCAAACCCTTGGATGTGTGGTCTTGCTAGGTTGTTAGTTCCTGATGTATTCTTAGATGTAGACCTATTCCTTGACCTTGCAAATCATTATGATGCCCTAACCAAGACCATCAAGAGAGATGATGGCACTGCCTTATTGATACTGAACAGAAACTCTTTTATGCAAGCCTTTGGCCTATTTAGTACTATGTCTACCAAAATTGACATAAAGAAGCAAGAAAGGAGGTATAGTGCCAAGCCTGGTGTTGCAAAGAGCTTGTTGCAGAAGCATATGCCAAAAGAATTGAGGGATCATTTAGGTCCTAAGGCTTAACCATATCTGTATTATTACAAGGACCTACATTTTTATATCAAGTACAATGCTTATGCCCTTTGCAGAGTGTTAGGGATAGATGGAGACGCAGAGAGAATAGGTCATGGCATTTTGATGATGGTGTTAGACTTGCAGGAGGTGCATTCAAGCACCAACTATGATTATATTCAACACATAATTGATGAGATGCACGAGGGTTTTGTGGCAACACAGAAGAAATTAAAAAACCCTAAGGAGAAGGAGCCAAAATTCTTGCATTATTCAGTCCTGATGCACCTTCTCTTGTATTTCAATTTTACAATCATGGATCCCCACAACT
>MU226859.1:3100891-3120278 GCA_018584345.1 Thuja plicata
AAGGAATGAAGCTGAAAGTACACAAGAGCCTGAAAGCTACAGATCATTCATATATCTGGATGAGGAAGATTCTAATACATTACCTGAGGCTACTGCCGAGCAACAACATGCACCTACTGAGTCATAGAGTGGAGTTGTTGAGCAACAGCAAGTGAATGATGAGCTATCTGAAGGAGATTCTAAGTCTCAGAATTAACCAGAACTGAACACAAACATTGAATCTAAAGAAAGACCTGAGCCTAATCTAGCGAAATATGTGAGGAGACACCACAAATCTGATCAAATCATTGGATTGAAATATTCTACAGTCATGACACGAAGTAAGTTGAGAGATGACACATGTCTGTTATGTGATTTTGAGCCCAAAATAGTGAAAGATGATTTAGAAAATGAAGATTAGATACAGGCAATGAATGAGGAAATTAAAAAAATTGAGAAGAACAAGACTTAGACACTTGTACCTAGGCTGAAGGATAAAAATATAATTGGTACAAAGTGGGTATTTAAGAATAAACTGAATGAGCATGGAGATGTGACAAGAAACAAAGCTAGACTGGTATGCAAGGGTTATGCATAGGAGGAAGGAATTGACTATGGTGAAACATTCACCCCAGTTGCAAGATTGGAAGGAGTCAGAACCTTACTTGCATATGCAGCCTATAAAGGATTCAAAGCTTATCAGATGGATGTAAAGTCTGCATTTCTCAATGGTATCTTGGAAGAAGAAGTGTATATTGAGCAACCTGATGGTTTTGTTTACCCAAACAAAAGGAATATGGTTTGTAGATTGCACAAAGCTCTATATGGACTGAAGCAAGCGACAAGAGCATGGTATGAGAGATTTCACAATTATCTGATCAAGATTGGATTTGCAAGAACCAATAACAACAACAACTTGTACTTGAAGATAGAGCAAAGCAAAGGTACATTATTAGCTGAAATTTTTGTAGATGACATCATGTTTAGTGGACAAGATGTGTTATGCCAGACATTTGCAACAGAAATGCAAACTAAATTTGAGATGTCTATGTTTGGTGAGATAAAATTCTTTGTTGGCTTACAAATTTATCAAATTAAGAATGGTATCTATATCACTCAATCTAAATATATCAAGGAGATACTGAAAACTTTTGGAATGGAAGAGTCCAAACCAATGAGTACACCCATGGCTATTGGACAGAAGCTGACAAAAGATGATGACACAAAAGAAGTGAACCAAACACTCTACAAATCAATGATTGGAAAAATATAGTATGTTGTACACAGTAGACCTAACATTGCCCTAGCTGTTTGAATTTTTGCAAGGTTTTCTGCTAACCCCAAGGAAACTCACATGATGGAAGTAAAAAGCATTCTAAGATATTTGAAAGGAACTGATGACTATGGTCTATACTACAAGAAGAACGACAAGTTTGAACTCAGAGTTTACACTGACTCTGATTGGGCTGGAAATGTTGATGATAGAAAAAGCACTACTAGTGGAGCATTTATTTTAGGTAAAAGATTGATCTCATGGACAAGCAAGAAACAAAACTACACCTCACAATCTACAGCTGAAGCCGAGTATGTGGCAGCAGCAGTCAACCGTTCTAACATTGTGTGGTTGAAGATACTATTGAAAGGTATGAAGGAAGAAATCACTGAACCAATTGTCATATATTGTGATAACACGAGTGCCATTAATATTTATAAAAACCTTGTTATGCACTCGAAGACAAAGCACATAGCTATTAAGTATCATTACTTGAGGGAGCTAGTACATAATAAAGAAGTGAGACTGGATTATGTGAACACTAAAGAACAATTAGCAAACATATTCACAAAGGCACTACCCAAGGATGCTCATGAGTATCTATGAGGTAAAAAGGGGGTGATTCCCCTAACTGAGGCTAATTAAGTTTTGTATGGTACTGTTGCATCAAATATTACATTCAGAATACTTGACACATTGATGCACAATAAGTCACACTTTAGGATGCTGACTAAAGTTGTGAAGTTGGACAAGGACAGAAAATAAAATCATTCATAACCAAGATGACAGGATCGGCATGATACTGAAGATCTACATGATAAAGATTTCGACATCTTTGGCATTGTTGTCAAAGAGGGAGAGATTACCTAGAGGAAGAGATTAAGTATAAAGAGGGTGAGATTACCTATATAGAGGCTGAAGTTACTATTGAAAACATTGAAGTGATTATCTACTCAGAGGGAGTCTATAGATGATTAGACACAGATGATTACAGTGTGATTACAAACACAGAGGCAGAAATGTTTTACAGATGAGAATTAGAATGAAGCTAAAGATATTAATGAAGATTTGTTCATATCAAGGAACACAGGTGACTTTTTGGATTGTATGGTAACTATGCTTGTTAAATCATCATTTTAATATTTTGTGTTGCCATCAATGCCAAAGAGGGAGATTGTTGGAAAGTGACAATGTAAGCAATTGTTATTTTGTCATTGATGTCAAACCTTAACTGGTGAGACTATTGTTATCTGTTTGAGTACCACATCTATTGTTGATGAAGAATATTTAACAAGAAGACCAAGTGAATGGTTGAGTTAAGGAAAATAAAAGGGTACTTGATCAGTTGGCACTCTGGCAAAGTAATTAGTTTTTTATCTTTCAAAGACAGTTTTTCTGGCTATTTTGTGCCGAGCAAGTTTGGATTGTGCCGAGTGAAGTTGCTTGTGCTGAGAAAGTTGTTTGTGCTGAGAAAAGTTGTTTGTGATGAGAAAGTTTATTCAGTGCCGAGCACCAGTAAAATTGCCAAGTGAAAACAGTGATGTTGGCCGACTTACAGTATTTGGATTAATAATGAGATTTGAGATCTCTGGTTGACTTAGTTAATTTTATTGGGATATGCAATGTTAATTAAGGATTGATCTACGTCATTTAATGTATGGGTAACCGTAATTAATGCATGGTTTCAAGATTTAATTAGAGACTACTTTGGAGAAGTAAATGTAATGTAATGATGGAATGATCCGATGGATTTGACCTAACCTAAGATCTACGATCTTGATTAAGCAGCAAAGATTTATCTAACCTAGATAGAGAGGTATATGATAACCTCAAGGGGTTATTCATTTAGAGTGAAAAAGTGGATGTGTGTATGCAAGAGGATTGCATAGTTGATTTACTGTTTTGAATGACCTAGCAGAGAAGGATGAATACAAAAGCAGAGAGTTGCATGTGTGATTTCTTGACGGATTTCCAAGCAGATCAGAAGATTGAAATGACAATACAGGCCATCCAGTAAGTTAGCATCAGAGCTATAATTGGATCTAAATTTGCAAAGTGGAATTTTTTAAGTCCTCTAACAAGGCCACTCCTGACAGGATGATTAAATCCTTTAACCAGGTCACACCTAACAGTGTGTTATTGTAACGTTTAATAGGGTTGGCTCCTCACAGAGCTCACTTCAGAAGAGTGAAACTTGGTAGCATGTTACTGGTGGTTTTTCCCATATTGGGTTTCCACGTTAAATACTTGTGTTAACTTGTGTGAATGCTTATGGTTTGTTTTACTGTTATGTTTCTACAAGATGATTACATTATACAGTAAACTACATGATTAAAGTTGTTGACATATGCTACTGCTATCGAGTAGATCTGAAATACAGAAAGTTTTATTTGATACATCTAAGACTCGAGGATAACTGATTCACCCCTCCCCTCTCAGTTATTCTAAATTCATTCTAACAGTTTCTTTCTTTGTGGGAATTTCTTCTATGCACTTTGTGAAATAATTAGTAGCAACAAGTATCGAACTATGTCCATTACTATATTTCTCTGAAAATTCTCCAATGAAATCAATGCCCCACATAACAAAAGGTGCTTCAACACTCATGTGATTTAATAACAGGGTACCTAAAAATTTCAACTTATTTGAAAACCTTTGACAAGGTTCACATTTTTTGACAAAGGCATGAGTATCTTTGAATAAACTAGGCCAATAATATCCAACCCTCAAGATTTTATGTACAATGGCTTTTGCAGAAAAGTGGCCACATACTCCAGCATGCATTTCAATCAAGACCTTATTAGCTTGACTCTGATCTAAACATAATAATAGTACACCATTTCTATCCTTCCAATAGAGATCTTCTTGAGCTAAGGTGTACTTTTGAGCTTGCAACCTAAGGTTTCTTTTTTGATTATCTGTCATAATCTCAGGGCACTTAGTATTTTTAAGATAATACATGATGTCAACATAAAAAGGTTGTCTTTCAATACATGTTACTGTTGAATCATGTATCTTTGTATTATTTACTTGAACCACATCCAAGTTCTCTTCTGTCATTAGTTTTGCTAAGCCTTGTCCTCTTACCAATTTAGTAATATGGATCTCTAAATTAAATTCTTTAATTCTATTGATCCATTTGCATCTCTTACCAGTCACTTTTGATTAAGGACATATTTTACTGCTGAATGAGGTACATATGCTATTACTTTGGCACAAACATGATAAGTTCTGAATGATTTTACAGCTTTTACCAAAGCATATGTCTGTTTCTCCATCATTTCATAATTTAACTCTACATCTTGGAGATATTTGCTGAAAAATGCAATAGGATGCTCAAAAACCTCCTCATCCTTTTGTAATAAAACAACAACAATTGTATGAAAAGATGCAAATGAGAATAATGAGAAAGGATTACTGTAATCAGGGGATTTCAAAATAGGTGCCTCCTGTACTAGTCTCTTGATTTTTTCAAAATCTGATTAGGCTTCCTCATTCCATTGAAACTTTGCATCTTTCTTTTGCAGTTTAATTATTGGTTTGACAATCTCAAGAAAATTTGCAATAAATATTCTCACAAAATTTATCTTTCCTAAGAAAGACTGAACACCTTCGATATTATTTTGAGCAGTGACCTTTTGAATGGCTTCTATCCTTTCTAGGTCAATCCTCACTCCATCCTTTGAGACTATATGTCCCAACAACTTTCCTTTTGTCACTACAAATTGAAATTTTTTGGAATTCAGAGAAACACCATATTCCAAGGCTTTATTGAAAATGTTTTCTAGGTGTTCACAATGATCCTCAGATTTCTTGGAAAATCTAGTCAAATCATCTTGATATATTACCATGAACAAGTCAATAAATTCCTTGAATGCTACATCCATGGCTCTCTCAAAAGTTTCTCTTGCATTTATTAGTCCAAATGGCATTCTAACATATACATATGTTCCCCAAGGAGTGGTAAATGCAGTTTTGAACTGTTATGATTCTTTAACTAGCACTTGGTTGTAGCCCAAGAAACCATCCATCATTGATAATAGTGCACAACCAGTAACCTTGTGTAACATTGCTTCCATATTAGGTAAAGAATAATTATCCTTCAGTGATGCAATGTTCAAATTTCTAAAATCAACACACAATCTTATGTCACCATTCTTCTTTCTCACTGGGACTAGATTTGAAACCCAAGTTGAATGTCTTATGGGCTGGATAATCCCAACATATTTTAGTTTCATCAACTGCTATTGCATCTTAGGAGCCAACATTGGGTTAATAGGTCTCTGTTTCTACCTGAATGGCTTTACATCTGATTTTAATGGGATTTCATGTTGGAAAAGGTCTTCCCTATAAGATTTCAAATCTTCATAAGACCATGCAAACACATGCTTATGTTTCCTTAGTAATTTTATCAAATTTGTTCTGACATGGGAATCTAACCCTTTTCCAATATAGACTATTTGAGGAGTGGTCTCTGATCCTAAGTTTATTTCCTCCAAATCTTCAACTTTAGCATTGCTTATTTTTTCATAAGTGATCCTCTTGATTACTAAACAATGCTTCTATTTATACCAATCCCTTAGGGATCTGGTTAGAACTTAATTGGACAACCTCATTCCCCATAACACAATTCCTTCCATCAATGACCTCAAGTGAAGAATTACAATCTATGTGCTAGTCTTCATAATGGTCTAGGAATTAAATAAATCTAAGAATATCTTGGTCATCTTCAAATACTTGCCAGTTGTATATATTGTCAGGGACAACTAGTCTTGTCTTAATTTCAACTATTGATACCCCACTTAGGGTCAAATCACCAGTCTTCAAAGCTACATTAGCTAAGAAATTTGCCATGATATTTTTGGACCTCTCTATCCAGTTAATATTAAAGGCATCAAATGATTCAATTTGGTCCCAAATAACATGTTCGTACATTTTTAGTCTATCATTTTTCACAACATATTAGGACCTGACTTGGGCAACTACTAGCTCAAAGTCACCATAAACTTTTTAGACATTTTACTCCATTTTTAGCAGCAATATCTAGCCCCAAAACAAAGCTTCATATTCTACATTATTGTTTGTACATTGGAATGATAATAAGGAGTATTTGAAAGTGCACCTGATGGAGAAATAAATAATACACCAGCCCCTAATCCTTCTTTGGAACAGGCTCCATCAAGATACATCTACCATAACCCATCCTGTTGTGTACTCAACTCCTTAATCAAAGGATCGACATTTTTACACTAATGAGCACTCATTTTCACTCTGAAGTTATCCATGTTAATAGCTACACAATAATTGATATTAGCATCTTCATGTAATTCAATCATATGGGGTGTCCTACCTTGTCTGGACACCTTGACATTATTTCCCGCGATATTAAAAGTATCATAAGATAGATCACATTGAATACTGCCTCCCATTGAAGCACTCCATTTCCTTGATAACAACATGCCATAGTGAGGTAGCATGTCAACTACTAACACACTCATAGTTAATATTGTGTCATGGCATATAGCTAACCTATAAGGTAAAGCTTCAATGGTACCAACAACAGGGATCTTTCTAGAATCCATTGCTTGACATCTCCCATGAGGAGTATCAACTTGTAATCCCGTGATGTAGGAGCATCCTAGGGTAGTTGGAAATATTTCTCAACCAAAAATATTTTTGCCTTTTTTTCTTTAGTTTGGTTGGAGACTGCTCGGTGAAGTGTTTTGTTGCTCAGGTTCTGTCGCTCAGGCATGCTTGTTTTCTAGTGCTTGGGTTTCTGTCACTCGGGCATGCTTATTTTCTATTGCTCAGGACTATTGCTCGGGCATGTCTTTTGACGCTTGGGTTTTTTTCCTGTTGCTCGGGTTCTTCTTTTCCCGAGGTTCTCTGTTCCTCAGTCAACCTTTTCCTGAGATGTTTATTTTGGAGTTGGATCTGGTGGCTGACTTCTACATTTAATTTTCATGGAAAAATTAATGTTGGATCTCTCATTGGGATCTGTGTGGACCTAAATCTGGGTCTCTCTTATGGTTTTGAGTGCTGACTTCTTTTGTGGACTCTTGTATATATTTGTTTCATTGTTCTTAGTTTAGCATTAGTTTTGGGGGATAGAGGATAAGAGAATAAGTAGAAGGATTGTAAGCTATCACAGATAGTTGTAAGTGGGTAGACAGAGATTGTAGATTGCTTGGTGGCTTGCAAGCACAAGTTCAGATTTGGTTTCTTCCACTTAGCTATAGGATAGATAGTTGGATCCTGCAAGATCTTATTAGATTTTTAATGTAATTGGCCCTAACTAGGAAGGCCTTACAACCCGACATGTTATATGTAATTTGATGATCTGAGATAATATAAAATTGATATTGATATAACTTGAGCTGCGTGTTATTCCACTGTGTTATTCTAGTGTTGCTGCAAGTTTGGATAGTCCATTCTTGGATCCTCTGAGCTTGACTACATCAGGTGGTATCAGAGAAAAGGTTGATCTAGTTCATGGCTTAGGGTTTCTAAAGATCTAGAGAGATGCCTCCGAGAAGATTAAACCCTAGGGAAATTATAGATCTTTCTGAGGAAGTGGAAGCAAGGATAACATATAGATTCAAATCTAAGATGGTAGAAATGAAGAATGAAATAATAGAAGGTATCAGTAACATTGGATTACAGAGAGGTCCTAGAACTAATGATGGTTATGAAGAAGCTACTGAAGATTTTGAAGTTGGTGGATCTAGTGGAGATGACATAACTGATCGGATGGCGAGATCTAGAGGAGACAGATATGGTCAGTTGCAGAGATCTGGTGCTAGGTTGAGTACAAAATATAGAATAAAAGTTTCTAATTTTTTAGGTACATTGAAGCCCGAGGACCTGATTGATTGGATCGGTGAGTTAGAAGACTAGTTTGAGCTGGAAGACATTGAAGATCCACTTAGAGTAAAATTGGCACAGACTAAGTTGAAAGTGCATGCTGCTCTTTGGTGGAAAGAATTGCAGAGGGAACAAGAAGAAGAAGGTGAGATAAAGATCAATCGGTGGAGGTTGATGGTGGAAAAGCTAAAGGCTAAGTTCATTCTTGCTGGCTATGAACTTGAATTGTTCAAGAAATTGCAGAATCTGAAACATAAGGAGATGACTGTGGAAGATTATACGAAGGAGTTCTACAAGTTGACAATTTGGTCAGGGCATAGAGAACTTTCTAAGGAAAATGTGGCAAGGTATGTTAATGGCCTGAGATTTAATATCCAAGATGAGCTTGGTATGTTGAAGATTGAATCTGTGGAGGATGCTTATTAGTATGCATTGAAGGTAGAAGATAAGTTGAAAAGAAGACATTATGGTAATTCTTGAGGGAAAGAGAAACAAAAGAAGTCGGTAAAGATAAATCAAAAGTTGAAGATGAACTAAAACCTGTTGAACCAAGGAGAAGAAAAAGTAGAGGTGTATTCAGAGGTACTTGTTACAACTATGGAGACTAGGGACATCGGTCATATGAATGTTCCCATGCAAATAAGAAGGTTGGTAGTCACCAAAATGTTGCGGTGAATGAAGTTGCTGAGAATGAACCTGAGGGGGAAAATGTGAATCTTTTGCTTAGGAGAACTTTGTTGTCCTCAAAGCAAGCTGATTCTTGTAAAAGGAAGAATTTGTTCATAACTATGTGCATGTCTGGTGGTAAATGTTGTAAGGTGATTGTTGATGGAGGAAGTACCGATTGTGCGTGCTAAAAGTGGCCTTCTTAATTAGCGGTACACTTCAACATAGTCATTATACTTTAGTTGCATAAAAGAATGAATATGGATTCATTCATCCTACATGTCTGAAAGAGTTGAATTGTTGCCTTCTAGAAGGTAGGAGTATGAGATTTCTCTAAGATCATTGCAAGCTCAGTGACTACACATTAACCTAAATGAAGTCCTTAAAAGTTATGCTAAATGATCTAAGATGATTATGCAAAGTGCAAATTTGTGGTTAATCCAATCTACTTAAGATTCAATTTTAGAGCACCAATGGAAATGTGAGATATTCAGTTTGAAACCAGAAACAAAGTGTGCTCTAAGATTAGATTTGCATGCTTGAATAAAAAGTAAACAACAATGCTAGATAAATGAAAGTTAAAATGCAAGAAAGCTAAGATGAAAATGCAGTATAATAATGTTAATAAAAAATTTAGATCCTTTGTGAAGGAAAAGAGTTTCTCTTTTATAGAAATCTCTCTCGAATCGACGGTCAAGATTGAACAAAAAGAGTGGTTCAGATTTGATTGAAGAAGCACAATCCATGGGCAAGTGATTCGATTGGTCAAGAGAGTCAGTTGTCTGAACTGACTTATCGGTTATTTTGGAAACTTCAAAAATCAGTTCACAGTTAACTGAAATGTTTCCAAAATGATAGATAGATGAGAATTAGTTAACTGAGTGGAACTGGATTGTTTCCATTTTGATAATTAGTCAATTGAATTTGATGATGTCATATGTATTTTTAATAAATTAATTGAATTTGAATGCACATTTATATTTTTATAATTAATTTAATTCCTTTTTGATTTAATTGACAATTTTGTAATTTTTATTTAATTAATATGTCATAATATCAATTAAATAATAGTATAAAGTTTATTTGCCAATGTAATGTGATTTTAGGAATTAATTAATTAATCAAGTATGATGAGTAATTAGGACCTAGGGTTTAGGTCAAATCAGTTTGATTGTGATGAGTTGCTTGTTTGATTTAGGACTTAGAATAATCAAGATTAGGGTTTCTTTATTAATTGTTGAGATTGGGGGTCTAGGGTTTAGGTGACCATTTGTAGGTGATTACATTTGCCCGTCTTTGAATTGATGTGCGATCAACACATTGATTCAAAGACTTGTTAGCGAGAAGACCCAGAATAGTTTGATTTGAAGTGATGAAACTATTCTTTTGAAGAAGAAGACCGACTTGAAGCTTGATTGGACGAAGATCGATCAAAAGATATAAAATAGAATGCTTTGTTTGATTTGAAGTGATGAAACTGAACATCTGTCAGGAACTCTTAAACCTTTTTGATTGGTTTGAACGAATAACCAGTTTGATTTGAAGCGATGAAACTGATTAACGTTAAGAGATTTGATTAGCAAGCAAATTGACTTGATTTGAAGCGATGAAGCCAATTTGATCAATGTATTTGGTTTCAATAATGAATAGCCCATATAAGACCGATCTTGTCTGGTTTCGAGTGTATTCACCACTACATAAGACCATTGATTAGGTTGCCTTTGATTTAAGATGATCTCAACTTGATTTGATGCGATGAAGCTGATATGCCCCAAGCAATGGGGTTTTGATTGAGGATGTAATTACTGGAATGTTGATGTCCTGATCTTGCCCCCTCGAGAGTGAAATTGAAATATGGCTAGGTGCCCCAGTGATGAGAAGAAATTCAATTGATTAGACAATTTAGGAAGAAACTGATCTGATTAGAAAGAGGTCCCATGTGGTTAGGACAAAAAATGTACTTGATGAGAGGTCATGTTTGACTGAGATTGACCAGAAGTAAGATACATGGATTGATTAGAAGAAAAACATGAGAGATTTCTATTGGTTGTGCAAGTGGTCAAATTTAGATTTCGATTTCAATCCTAAAAATAAAATCAGGACAGTTGATTTAGCAAGGGATATCATGTTCACATACAAATGACCACTTGACGATGAGAAGATTGATCAATAAGAACCTCAGATCCTTCACATTGGATAGAGATAAAGTTATTATGCTGATTTCAACACTATGTAGATGCAGATGCAAATGCAAGACTAACATGAATGCAACCTAAGGTGTAGTCACTGAGCTTTAGCTTTGAAAATTTTCATCATTGAGCATTTTTGGAACATCAGAGTCGATACAATCCTCACTGGTGCCACTGTGACCATAAGAATATGAATATGACTTTCATCATATAAGATATGGGAAACCAACATAAGCATCGAGGCACAAAAGCTGAGATGACCTGAACGTTGTTTCTAGTTGATGTTGCAAGAGTACACCAGTATCGAGGCATTCAAAGCTAAGATAACCATGAGTGTGATCTTGCGTAAACAAATAGAGAAATAACAATCAAGGAGATAGTTCTGACCTCATCTTGGCATACAAATAAATAGGATCAAGGGATGTGAGGCTTTTCTGCCTTAATGCAGAAGCTCTTACCACATACACCTAGTTTATTTGATGTTGTTGGATCATCAAGACCATACCAACAAGCAGTAGACAAAGAAAAGATTAACAAAATCAATGAAAATAGACAACATATAAATAGAAGTTCAACATACTTTAGCCAGTTTCAAAGTGTTCGAATGTGTATATGTATGCGGTGTTTGAGAAACACCGTTGTGCTTGTGAGTGCGATGTGTTTGATTGCTATCGATTTGTTATTTACATTTACGATATCTAATGTGTGTTAAGAAACACAGATGTGTCCAAAGATAGTGTTAAGAAACACTATTGATTGTGGTGTTGAGAAACACCTGTTTGTGTCAGTAGCGAGTTGTCCTTAAGAAATGACAAGATTACTGACTCTGGTGTAATACAAAGATGTGATAAAATTGGGGACCCATGCCCCTAGTAGCAAACAATGATGACTAACTTGACTCATAGTGCGAGGACAAAGTCTATTTGATTGCCCCCAGGGTATGACTCTGGATTGGTTTCAAGCTAGGAGGGTTCTCAAAAGAACTAGAGTGTCACGAAAGTGACTGAAAGCTTATGTACAAACTGAAGAAAAGGATTGATTCCAAGACCAAGCATTGATAGATGGAGTGTTGAGTACAAGAGGTGCCTATTTACCAGGTTTTCACCTACTTGGCAGAGATTCTATTTTTGCTACCATGGCGCCTGTTTACTAGGTTTTCACCAAGGCACTTTTTCTTCTTTTTCAAATTTTTTGTATTTTTCCTTTTTTTGATTTTTTTTGATTGATGCATCAAGGCACCTATTGCTAGGTTTTCACCAAGATGATCATTTTTTTAGGAATTTTTCCAATTTTTAAATTTTTTCAGGACAATACTATGTACATGGTGTTGATCACCGAGAATGCCTTAGGTGTATAAATTCTTCAGACGGAGAGTGTTGATGGGCTCTCAAATCAGTTCTCCTTCAGGTGTGGAGAGTCGATAGGCTCCAGAGCTAAATGCTGCAATAATGATATAAGGACCCAGCCAGTTGGCTTCAATCTTCCCCTTCTACTCTCTATGTGTCTGATTACAGGGATTTTCTCTCAACACAAGGTCGCCCACTTGAAGCTCTCTAGGTCTGAATTTCTTGTTGTACCCTCTTAACATTATTTTTTGATAATCTCTGAGGTGATCAAAGGCCTGTTGGAGATTTTCCTCTATGCAAATAATTGATTGTATGTTTGTCATTGATGACAACATATAATATACAGCAGGTATCCTATATGCAATTATTAGTAAAAATGTTTTGGTACTATGTGTGTTTATTTCCATGGTGTATACATGTTCTAGATGCTATTAGCATTCACGCCGAGTCAGATATGCAGTTACAGTTGAGTTATGATTAACCAGTCATGGTAGTTACAGTTTCTGGAGTTTATCTGTTAAGAGCCGACGTAAATACAGTGTCTCTTGAGTTGCGCCTATCTTCAGGATATGCGTGTTTGTATTAATGTTTAGTTATGAGTTAAAGATAATTATCCAAAGGTGCTAAACATGTTTCAACAAAATATTGATGTTAGAGTTAATTTGGTGAAGCCGACTTTATGAAGCGTCGCGTCTATTCAGTTTGAGTTGCGCGGTCCTAAATTTGATTGCGTGCTTGGTTGAGCTGACAAGAAAGTTGATGAAGTGTTTCCAGATACCATTGTGACCTTATCCTTGGTGAAGATACATATAACAGTTCTGTTATGTTCGCTAAGTGTGAAAATGTAGTGAAAAAGAAAAGACAGAGAAGAGCAGAAAGTTAGAAAGAATAAGTTGAAGATCTATGTGAAGAAACAGAAGTTGATTGCAATTCATTGGAATTGATCAAGAAAATAGGTCTACTCAAATAGTTCATTTACCAGATATATTGTATATCTATTGTATTGAAGGTTGTAGCCTTCACTATCTTAGCAGTGAGCTACTAGACAGTGAGTCCTCACCCTTAACAGGGTTATCTATAAAAGATTCCTAACAGGGTCTGACCTTTAACTAGGTCTCTATACTTCTTGCATTGTAAATATCAAATCCTAACAGGGTTGTAAGATCTTCTAACAGGGATCATTATAAACTAGTGCAGTTATTTGTGGGTGCTAATTCCCACCGGGGTTTTTACCTATTTGGTTTCCCCGTAATCAAAATTGTTGAGTACTCTATTGTGTTATCTGAATGTGCATTTACTTTATATCAAATTACATTTAAGAAAGAGAAAATAATTAAATTTAATGATAACTGATTCACTCCCCTCTCAGTTATCCCTGGGTCTATTCCAACAAGGCCACTTTCTAATGTTCGTCTAGCAGCTCTAGTTCTTGGAGTCTCAAAACTTGGTACTCTTCATCTGGTACAAGTCTGCACAAAGAAAACCTAAGAGATGGGATTTCTACCTTGAGGGGTAAGACTGCTTCTCCCCTATATACCAGTGCAAATGGGGTTGCCCCTGTAGGTGTTTGGTTGCTCGTTTTGTAAGCCCATAATGTAGGATTGATCTGCAAGTGCCAATCCCTTCTAGAATTGTTAAATGTATGATGTAATATTTTCAACAAATTTTTATTTGAGGCCTCATCCTGTCCATTACCTTGTGGGTAATAGATGGAAGAATAGTGTTGGGTGACTTTGAATTTTTCACACAACTCATCCATAGTGTTGCTCTTAAATTGTCCTCCATTGTCAGTGATGATGGAGGAAGGTATGCCATAGAAAAAAATGATGTAGTTCAGAATGAACAACGAGACCTGCTGTCCTGTTGCTTTAATGAGTGGGACTGCCTCAACCCACTTGGTAAAATACTTAGTAGTTGTAATAATGAACTAGTGTCCATTAGAAAATGAAGGGTGAATCTACCCGATTAGATCAAATGCCTATTGTTGAAAGGGCCAGTGTGTTACAAAAGGAATGAGCTCCCTTGCTGGAGCGTATATAATATTTCCATGCAGTTGACATTTCTTACAAGTTTTTGTGAACCTGATAGCTTCTTTCTCCATATCTGGCCAATAATACCCTGCTCTAAGTAGTTTTTGGGCTAGAGTCAGACCGTTAGAATGAGACCCACAAATTCCTTTATGGACTTCAAACAATGCATGTTTGGACTCTTCTTTTTCTAGTCACCTAAGAAAAGTACCATCTAATCCTCACCTATAAAAATCATTGGCCACAAGAACATACCGTGAGGCATTGCGGATGAGGTGTCATTTTTCATTTCTAGTTAGTCCATCAGGAATGACCTGATGGCACAGGTAAGAGTAAACATGGTGATAATAGGAGGATTCATGTTCAATGACTAAACATACCATTTGGGAGTCAGGGGAGTTTTAGGAAGGGACATGGATTTCTTCCACTAGGAACTCATAGCGGAAATCGTCCTCTTGTTGTTGCGAGGAAGCTAGTGTAGCCATGGCATCAGCTGCTCTGTTATGTGTCCCTAGGACCTGTTGAAATGTGATGAAAGTGAAATATTTCTTCAAGTCATCAACCATTTGTTTATAAGGCATGATTTTTTCATCCTTAGTTTGGTATACATCATTGATTTGATTTATTACAAGTTGAGAGTCACCATGGATGTGTAACTCAGAAACATTCCATTCAAGAGCTAGTTTGATTCCATTTACCAGTGCTTCATATTCTGCTATGTTGTTTGTATAAGGAAACATGAGCTTGTATGCCTTTGGAATGGAATAGTTTTGAGGAGTCAGAAATAAAATCCCTGCACCTGAAGCTTGTTGTGTGAAGGAGCCATCAAAGAACATTTTCCAGGATCTATGAGTGGTGTGCAAAATAGATCCATCTGGGAACTCAGCATTGATCAGTTCATTATGCTCAATATATTCTATGTCAAATTCACTAAGAGGCATAACCCATTTAGCCAATCTGCCAGTGAGGGTAGCTTTACTTAGGAGATACTTCAAAGGGTCAATTTTAGCCACCAGTTTGATTGAGTGAGCCAACATGTAGTGACACAATTTTTGAGATGCAAAGACTACTGCCAAGCATGCTTTCTCGATCATAGAGTAGTTCATCTCATAGGATAACAATTTTATAATGATAAAGTAGATAGCACATTCTTTCTTGTTTTCATCTTCTTGCGCTAGAAGTGCCCCCAGTGACGTTGAGGTAGCTGAAATTTAAAAAATTAATGGTTTACCTTGTTGATGTGACATGAGTATTGAAGGGTTAGCCAGGTACGTTTTGATTTTGAGTGAAACTCTTGTCACATTCTTCACTCCATTGATAAGTAATGCCCTTATGCAGGGTCTTGGTAAACGGTTGTGCTCTATCAGCTAACTGTGAGATGAACCTTCTGATAGACTAGATTCTCCCTTGGAGTGTTCTAATTTGACTGATGTTCTTAGGAGGTGGCATTTCTAGTATCGCTTGTACCTTTTCAGGATCAACCTCTATGTAATGTAACCTAATAGCTTGCCAGAGGTAACACTGAATGCACATTTCTTAGGATTCAACCGTAATTTAAACTTTTCCATTCTATCCATGATTGGGCCTAAATCTGGTAGGTGCATAGATCATTTCCTTGATTTAGCAAGGGTATCATCCACATAATATTCCATGGTTTTGTGCATCATATCATGGAAGATAGTTGTTACTGCCCTCTGATAGGTAGATCCTGCATTTTTCAAACCGAAAGGCATGAAATTCCACCAGAATGTTCCTAGGCACATGTAAAAGCCATCTTTTCTTGATCCTCTGGAGCAATCTTGATTTGGTTGTACCCTGAGAAACCATCCATGAGAGAATACATTTCATACCCCGCAATCATGTCCACAATCATGTCAATGTTAGGAAAAGGAAAGTCATCCTTTGGACATGATTTGTTGAGATCCCTAAAATTAGTGTACAATCTGATGGATTTGTCTGACTTTGATACTAGTATGATGTTGGAAATCCATTCTGCATAATCAATAGCTCAAATGAATCTAGCTTTGAGTAGTTTCTCCAGTTCAGCCTTAATAAGTAATGCAACATGAGGGTGCATTTTTCTAAGTTTTTGTTTTACTGGTTTTACTCTAGGATCTATTGAGAGATGATGCATGATAAGATCTGGATGTAAACCAGGCATATCTGAGTATGTCCATGCAAAATTTATCTTCTTCTCTTTAAAGAAGTTTGTGAATTCCTTGAGCTCTTCTACAGATAAAGATTTAGCTACATGAATGATGTGTGGATGTTCCTCTGTACCAATATTCACTGGTTGAGTTGGCTCTACGAGCACTGATGATCATTCCTATAAATGATTAGGCAAGACACCAAGCATCCCATCCTCAAGGGCCTCAGAGAGGTTTTTTCCTTTGGATGCATCTTTTCTTTTTACTACTTTGGGTTCTGAAACTGCCACAATGTGGTTTTCACCTTCAGACCCTTTTATTTTTCACATTTTTATTTCATAACTGAGATACTTGATGTCTGCTTTAGTCATGCTCACACTAGGTTCACTGTTGGAAGAAGTGACAGGTTCAACGATGTTAAGATAGCAGGCTAAAGCATAGTCATTGGGAAATGTAGGCATTTCAGTAGGTTGTCCTTGTAAGGACCAATCAATGAGTTCAAGATGCATTAGCGGCAAAGGTTCAATGGGTTAGAGGGAGTTCATGGTATATTCATCGTAGACGATGATTTTTAAGTAGAGTCCTAGACCTAAACCTTGTATACATGTGTTCAAATCAGAAAGAGCCCTAATGGTATCATCGAAGCCAATGTCAAAAATAGGAGGTCCTAATTCATCCGACCTAACCTCTAAGCCTTCACCTACTTCGAGCGTGGGTACATATCGCTAAACTATATCCATCTCTATGTCTAAAGTTCCCTCTGAAAGACTATCAAACTTGTATTCATGGGAGTCTGTTTCATCATTTGGTTTCATATCAAGGACATGAGTGAAATCTACTCTTTGCCCCCAATTTGGATGAGTTCTACCGAAGAAATCCACTATGGTTAGACTCCTTTCTTTTGTATCTTGGTCTTGTTTGGAGGTAGGAGTCTCTGACTGATTAGAAGTTATCAGTGATTCCTCTAGAATATGCTCTTCAGTAGTGTTGACCTGGGGTGTACCTTCATCAAAGAGGAGCCAAAATATTGGGAGGAATGGGGGAAGGGTACACATCCTCGACATCAGAATCATCTAAATCATCCCAGTTGCTAGTGGGTATGTCAATGCTTTCTACTATTGTGTTCTATTCTTCAAGAACCTGATGTCCCTTTCCTTTATCTAGGTGATTCTTCACTCTTTGTTCTTTCTTAGATAAGAACCATAGACCAGTTGTGTTTCTAGGTCATCTGTAGTCAATAGAGATAGGTTCTTTAAGTCCATTTTGATTAGGTCCAATGGGTCCTTTACCTGAATAACCCATTTTACAAGCCACCTTATACCCCACACCAAATTTTTTTGGGGATATTACACGTTGTTTGACTTCATTATCTTCAGGTTCCTTATATAACCAAGCCAGAGTGGCTCTTTCCTCGTGTTCATCTTCTAATGGTGTGTTGGATTTAACAAAGGTCTCATCATAGATTTCTTGGGGTGCTATTGGTTTCATCTCTTCTAACGAGTTCCCATAGGACCTAGGTGACGTGGAAAGAGATTTGATTGACAGTACGGGTTCCAATGTGTATCCACCCACACCTGTGTCTTTTATCTTGAGTTTCTTTTCCATTTCTTTCAGCAAAATTGTAGCTAATTCAGAGTTGGACACCTCACTATTGTGTGGGACAAGGGTATCCACTACTTGTCTTAATGCGTTACAGGCATAACTAGTGTCTGTAGGAACAGTGACTTCTACACCATTGAATGGGAACTTGATGCATTGATGGAACATTAATTGCATTGCTTGCATCTCATGGATCTAGGGTCTTCCCAATAGAATGTTGTAGGCCAGAGGGAGATCCAGAACTTGGAAGGTAATATCCCTCTCAATAGGACCTATTCGGATTGGTAAAGTTATGAGACCTTTAGAAGATCTTTCTTGTTCATCATACGCCTTGATAGTGATTTTATTTTTAGGATCAATGATGTTCTTTGAAAAGCCTAGTTTCTTGATTAACCTGTATGTACAGATATTCAACCTTGCGCCTCCATCTATCAAGACCCATTTGACGTGGTGTTTATGGATCATGACTTCGACATGCAATGGGAGATTGTGTGGATGACTTAAAGAGTTGTCATATTCTTTTGAGAATGATAGGTAATGTGGCGAGGTCAAGTGACCCACCATGGATTGAAACCAATCTAGATCCAAGTTCCTTAGGGACATTGGTAGTTGATAGTGCTTTATCTAGGACCAATCTGTGAGATGGAAAGAGTTTGAGCAATTCAAAGATGGAAATTTACGCAGAGGTTCTCTACAATTGCTCAACGACACTATAGTCCACAATATTGGACGAAGTCAGTTGTTTGGGATGTGAGACTTTAGAGGTACCCACAACGGTTTGTTTGCTAAGAGGTACCCAGGATTTGGATACTAATGGTGTAGGATTTGAGAAACATGCAAATCCACAGAACCCGAATACACCTGCATGCAAATAACCTGATACAAAGTAGAAGCGCAAAAATGAAAAAGCAGAACTCAGAGATGCTCAAAAGAAGAGTCACAATATTATTCTCTAAGTATGAAAAAACATTAAAAAGTTCAGCCTATAAAGGTGAACAAACCCTAATAACAGAAAAGCTGGGTTGCGCAATATAATTAATATAAAGTATTAATTATATGCACCTAAGAGATAGCTTAAGCGAAAAAGAGTAAGTAAACTAACTAATTACTCTAATACCCCCCATTAAGCGAAGCTTAGGAGGTAAGATAACCTAGCACAGCTATGAAAGTAGGGAAAGAGGGTCCCGGCAACAAGGCCTGATCAGGTACCCAACAACAAGGAAATCTCTGTAAATCGGAGACAAAGGAGAAAACCCAGTGGGAAAAAATCCTCTCCAAAAAGAGATATAAAAGCAAG
>MU226859.1:3122721-3138831 GCA_018584345.1 Thuja plicata
GGCTGGGTGGCGGCGCCGACTGAGGTGGCGGCCCGGTGGTGGTTTGGTGGTGCCCGGGCTGCGCACCGGTGGCGACCGAGCCGCTGGGCAGCGGTGGCGCGCCTGGGTGGTGGGCCGGTGGCCGGCGGGGCGCGAGCGGCGTCTAGGCTATGCGCTGGCGGCGCTGCTGCCGGCGTGAGTTTTTTTATTTTTTTTCGTAATCCGTGCCCGTATGGCCCTAGTAGGCCAAAATTTTTTGCCTGTGGTCACATAGGCCAAAATAGTCAAACTTTATATGTTTTTCGACTCTCCTGGGCCTTCTAAACGCAATGGCGGAGTCCGTTTCTGCTCAAATGACTCCAAAAAATGACGCCTCCTTAGAAATCACAAAAAAACCCTAGAGAGGCTATGACTGACGTCTTCAAATGGTGGCTTCAAAAACCTTCAAACCAGGAAGCGGCAGGGTGGCTCTGATACCATGTAGGATTTGAGAAACATGCAAATCCACAGAACCCGAATACACCTGCATGCAAATAACCTGATACAAAGTAGAAGCGCAAAAATGAAAAAGCAAAACTCAGAGATGCTCAAAAGAAGAGTCACAATATTATTCCCTAAGTATGAAAAAACATTACAAAGTTCAGCCTATAAAGGTGAACAAACCCTAATAACAGAAAATCTAGGTTGCGCAATATAATTAATATAAAGTATTAATTATATGCACCTAAGAGATAGCTTAAGCGAAAAAGAGTAAGTAAACTAACTAATTACTCTAACAGATGGTTTATTGGAAGATGATGAAGGGTTGGAAGATCCAGAACCCCCCAGGGTGACCTTTGCTTGCGCTTGAGTCACCGCATTTGCCGATCGAGACTCTTTCTCTTTCTGCTTGACGATGATGACATTGCAATATTTAGAATGAGAAGGCTCAAGCATGTTGATGATGATGTAGTCATCATTAGAATAAGTGTGATTTATTTGAGCGCCTTTCTTAGAAGTTTCTCCTTTGTGATGTTCCGGGAAAGGATATTTGAATGCCTTATGATCAACATTCTTGTTGTGATTATCAACTGCAATTATTTCGTTATTAATGAGATCTTGGATCTCATGTTTGAGCCTCATGCAATTTTATGTCATGTGTCCTTTGTTTATATGGAATTGACAGCTCTCTCCACCATTTAGGTTTGATTTTTGGATCATATGGTTTGGAGTTATTTGGCAACGTGATCAACTTGTTTGCCAATGGAGTTTTAAGTGCAGATTCATAAGACTCACCTAAAGAGTCAAAGTATCGTTTACATTTGATCCATGGTTTGTCTTTCAACAAATTGTTGGTCCCTTTAGAAGATGAGGATTTAGTGGTATTTTCAGAAGTTTCTAGGGCCTTGGAGCCACTTGTCAGATTGAAGACTGCTGGTTTTGACGGGGGAGTAGAGTAATCGACTACTCCATCATTTACCACATGCTTGTTTTTGTTCCAATATTTAGATTTGTCTTTGGAATTGGAACCAAACTTGTTTTCTTTGTAGAGGGTCATGTCACCCTTTTTAATAGGCACATCTTCTATTTTCATCCCATTTTCCACCATTTTATCGAAAGAGGGTGGACATTGCATCTGAAGAGGGTAGTTTAGTTCTGGAATCAGAACACTAGCGAAAATATCCATCTTTTCAGATTCAGGAATGATTCATGGATATCTAGAAAACATCTTTCTCCATTGCTGAAGAAAGGTCAGAAAGGGTTCTCCTATGTTTTGCTTCGTGTTACATAAATCAATCATTGTCATAGGATGTTCGATATTGTAAGAGTACTGTTGCAAGAATAGATTCATCAGCTCATTGAAAGTTTTTATACCAGTGGGTAACTTTGGGAACCAATCCATAGCTTGGCCACTCAAACTCTGAGGAAAGAGATGCATAAGATATGTCTTGTCATGCATAAATTATTTTCAAAGAGCACATAATTCTTAGATGTGATCTTGTGGATCAAAGTGACCGTTGTACTTATCAAATCATGGAATTTCAACCCCGCGCGGGAATGAAGGTAAGTACAAATCTTTATCAAAAGGAAAAGGACTGATTGTGTTTAAAGAAAACCTTGTGTTGGGTGTTTCCTTTTTCTTTTGGAGTTTTTGTAATTCCAGTTGCATAGTTTGCATTTGTTTAGTTATGAGCATCATGGGAGTCTATTCTTCCCTAGAAATGATATCCTTGACTTTGAAGTGAGGTGGAAGTTGAGCACCTTGCTCTGCTAGATTGAGGAAATATTGTTCCTTATCCTAATTTAGGATTGTTTTCATGAGTTTTATGAATCACTTATCCTGGAGAAAATCCTCAATCTCTTCCTCACCGGGGTCTGATGGACTCGAGGAATGTTGACTATTGCAGTTGGTACCATTGGAGAGGTCTCTTCGTCGAGACCTACCTCTACCTTGTCTTTCTTCTGAATCTTAGGACTAGGTAACTTGTCCTCTGGGGATTGTGATCTAGGAGGAATTTGAGGATCTCCCTCAAAGAGAGGATTCTCTCCAAACAAGGAGTTTTCTTTGAATGGGAATCCCTAGTTGTCTTCTTCGTGAAATTCTCTAAAATGACTTCTAGTTCGCACAGGCATACGATAAGTTGATTCGCCTGATTGACATTGTGGTTATATCTAAAGTGTTGTCTAAGTCCAAGACCAAAGAGACCAAGAGATAAATGTCCAACTGAGGATGGAGATAACAAAGACTCTAATCTTGAGTCAAAGTTAACAAACGTGCTCTCACAACCCAGAATAAGGACATCACAGACAAAGATGATAAGATTGAACAAAGGACTCGGTCAATTAGACAAGCGTAATGACATCAGATTTCAAGACAATGATAGGTTAGACTAACAATAGATTACAGTTGCATGTGAACTAGCAGAAGCATTATGACAATGCAAAGTTCAGAATAGACTGATGGAAGACAAAGTTTCGACAAGTTTTTGAAACAAATTTGACAGAATTTTGACAAGGTTTTGACAAGATTGTTGATCGTTAAAGTTTCAGAAGAGACAAGATAGACAAATATCCAAAGTGTACAGTTTTCTAGATTGTGTGATTGTTGTTGTTGTTGTTGTTTCAAGTGAACACTCACACCAGACACATCAAGAAGCCCTTAACTATGCAAGCACATCAAGCGAACCTTATTCCTAGGTGGCGAGAAATGGAAAATACTTGTTTGAATCCTCTTACAATAAAATACCCATTCAAGTCAGAAAATTAGAAGCTTGGCAACACTAGATCTCCTCCATGACACACACTTCTTGGGCCTACCAAGCTTTGAATTTCTTAAGATCCGAGGATCCTGATAAATTTACTGTCTCAACAAGAGGGGTACATGAGAGGTTTCTTAGGCATGCGTGTCTCACAACGCCTGTATCAACAAGTAGAAAGGATTTTGGCCACTAGCTAAAAAAGGTTTTAGTAAGGGTCTTCATTTAAGCATATCCTCTGTGTCCGTGCAAGCATGATTCAGGCTGCTAACCCCATAAAGCACCTTAGCACAAATAGTTCACGATACATGATTGAGACCCGGAGGCCTCTGCTTTGTGTTAGGTGAGAGCCGAGTATAAGCTCAAATACCATTTATCTTCTGAGGTTTTGGCCTCAAGAAGCATTTTGATTGTAGTGAGCCAAAGAAGCTTAGCGTTAGCTTGTTCTCACTTGGGTTGTTCTCCATGGGTGAGTACTTTTTCCCACTTGGACAGACCCTCTAAGGTTGTAGATCTCAAATGGTGAATGACAATAGTATTTATGGATTTTTGATCATCCCAAAAGGGCGAGAGCATAATCTCCTAACATTATTGTCATTCCTAAAACATCAAACAAATGTTCTTTTTAAGAAGTCTTGCATGTGGGTTCCTATTTTAAGAAATAAAAAAAAAGAGGCAAGCATAATATTTTGCATTCTATCGATCAAAGGCAACCTACAAAACCAATTCGTGAGTAGTTTGTGTTTTAGTCTTCTTGGATAACGTTTGCAAACCACTGTTAGGCTATATGCAAAAGATAATCACATGAACAACAAAGCTAAAGATTAGTCCATATTATCAAAATTAGAAAATCAGAAAACAAATCACATCTTCGAAAAGTAGATAGAATATCATGCAATTTCAAAAAAATATTGCACTGAAAAAGGTGATCGTATGAGCTCGTACGAGGCTCCGAAAGCTGAAAAATGAGGATTAGATAGGTACAATCACCAAAAGGCACAAGTTCTGATCAATCCAAAGACCAAAAATAGAAAATATCTCCACCACTATGATCCTCAGAGAATTCTACCTAAAATTAAAAAAACAATCTCAAAAAAAGGAGTTAAAACAAGCAAGTTATGATGATTCAAAGATAGACAGTAAATTTAAAAATGCCAATGGTGAGGGGTAAAAAATTTGAAACTCCTTGATGACATCATGAAAATATTAGGTTAAATTTTACGGGTCCTAAGCCATCACAGAATGCCAATATCTTTGTGAAATGACAGCCAAATGCACGTCAAATTTAAGTCACACCCAAGCAGACAGAGGTGGGGCTTGGGTGGCCAGTGGACAGAGCAGGAGGGGCTCGTGGTGATCGGGGTGGCGGGATAAAAGTGGCGATTGGGGAGGGGAAGGAGAATGGTAGTTGGGGAGTGGAGGGGAAGCGGTGGGGGATGAAGTAGTAGGTGGAGGTGGCTACACATGGGAGGAGGGGAGGTTTGGCAGTGGAAGCAGTAGAGGGGTTAGGGTTTGAAGCGAGGAGTTAAAGCGGTGGGTTTGAGTGGGTGGAGGGTTTTGGTAGAGGGAGGGGTGGAAGAGGGTGTGGGCTGTACAAAGGGGATTTTGGTGGGTGAAGAAGTTGGTGGGAGGTGGAGGCAGATGGAGAGGAGGTGAAGGGAGGTGGAAGGGTGGAGGGAAATGGGGGATGTGTAGCGCAGGCGGAGAATGGGGAAGTGCTGTGGGATTTTTAATCCCACATGCACACGATTTACTAAGCTAGATTTGTTTTTAAATAAAGTGGAACACAAGGAAAACAAAACGAAGGTATTGGTTAGTTGAGCCCGCCCTTGATGCAAGTAGCACACAGATAATGCTTGAATAGCACATTTATACCAGAGCTGTGTGAGGTTAGAGTTGTAAATAAAAAAATTTTAAATTTTTTTCAAAATTTTTGTCTTGATATACGTGTAGGTCGATATGTGTGTAGGCCTCAATTTACATGCAGAAGGCCGTACGACCTATGTTTGCAATTTTTTTTTTGTGATAGATTCAATTTTCAGCAAAGGTAGGCGTGTTTATAGTCGTTTCAAACTGAAACGATGACCCGGACGCAATGATGGACCTAGATTTCGCTCAAAATGAATGGAAAATAGAATTAAAAATAGAATTTAATAATGAGGCCTGAAATTGATTTTCAGCCCCACAGTGGGTGCCAGAAATGTGCGTACTAAAAGTGGCCTTCTTAATTAGTGGTACACTTCAACATAGTCATTATACTTCAGTTGCATACAAGAATGAATATGGATTCATTCATCCTGCATGTCTGGAAGAGTCGACCTATTGCCTTCTAGAAGGCAGGAGTATGAGCTTGCTCTCAGATCATTGCAAGATCAGTGACTACACACTAACCTAAATGAAGGATTTAAAAGTTATGCTAAATGATCTAAGATGATTATGCAAAGTGCAGATTTGTGGTTAATCCAATCTACTTAAGATTCAATTTTACAGCACCAATGGAAATGTGAGATATTCAGTTTTAAACCCAAAACAAAGTGTGCTCTAAGATTAGATTTGCATGCTTGAATAAGAAGTAAACAACAATGCTAGATAAATGAAAGTTAAAATGCAAGAAAGCTAAGATGAAAATGCAGTATAATAACGTTAATCGAAAATTTAGATCCTTTGTGAAGGAAAAGAGTTTCTCTTTTATAGAAATCTCTCTCGAATCAACGGTCGAGATCGAACAAAAAGAGTGGTTCAGATTCGATTTAAGAAGCACAATCCATGTGCAAGTGATTTGATTGGTTGAGAGAGTCAATTGAGTAAACTAACTAATCAGTTATTTTGGAAACTTCCAAAATCAGTTCATAGTTAACTGAAATGTTTCCAAAATGATAGATAGATGAGAATTAGTTAACTGAGTGGAACTGGATTGTTTCCATTTTGATAATCAGTCAACTAAATTTGATGATGTCATATGTATTTTTAATAAATTAATTGATTTTGAATGCACATTTATATTTTTATAATTAATTTAATTCCTTTTTGATTTAATTGACAATTTTGTAATTTTTAGTTAATTAATATGTCATAATATCAATTAAATAATAGTATAAAGTTTATTTGCCAATGTAATATGATTTTATGAATTACTTAATTAATCAAGTATGATGAGTAATTAGGACCTAGGGTTTAGGTCATATCAGTTCGACTGTGATGAATTGCCTATTTGATTTAGGACTTAGAATAATCAAGATTAGGGTTTCTTGATTAATTGTTGATATTGGGGGTCTAGGGTTTAGGTGACCATTTTTAGGTGATTACACTGATAACCTAGTTGTTGAGGAAATGGCTCAAAAACTTGGTTTGAAGAGGTTGAGGCATCCTTTTCCTTATAGGATAAGCTGGTTACAAGATGTTCATGCAGTAGAGGTAAAAGAGTAGTGCATGGTGAGTTTTCACATTGGCACTTATAGAGCTGAAGTATTATGTGACATTGTGGAGATGAGTTCTTGTCATGTTTTACTTGGAAGACCTTGGCAGTATGATAGAGAGGCTATTCATGACTATAAAATAAATTCCTTTACTATACTGGAGGACGGAAAGAAGGCTATTTTGATTCCTTTGAAGGATGCAGAGCTTGGTAAGAGGAATTTGAGCATTGGTAGCAGATCTTAAGTGGTTTCAGTGGATGGTGCAGACATGAGTATGCAGAGATTTGAAGATAAATCAGCAAGTGCTAGTGGTAAAGGGAAGCATAAGAAGAACCAAGGGAAGAGTGTGTTGGTTGAGGACTCAAAAGACCTATATATCAAGAACCAGTTGGGGATCTATGTGCTGAATCCAAATAGAAGTTCATCCAGCTTCTGAGAACATCTTTTTCATACCTGGGGTGTCTGATGCAGGAGCATCCTAGGGTAGTTGTGAATCCTGCTCAACAAAAAATATGTTTGCCTTTTGTTCTTTAGTTTTTTTAGAGACTGCTTAGTGAAGTGCTTTGTTTCTCGGGTTCTATCACTCGGGCATGCTTGTTTTTTGGTGCTCGGGTTTTTGTCGCTTGGGCATGCTTGTTTTCTATTGCTTGGGAGTGTCACTCAGGCATGTCTTCTGATGCTTGGGTTTTGTTCATGTTTCTCAGGTTCTTCTTTTCCCGAGGCTCTTTGTTTCTCAGTTAACCTTTGCCCAAGATGTTTATTTTGGAGTTAGATTTGGTGGCCGACTTCTACATTTAATTTTCATGGCGAAATTAATGTTGGGCCTCTCATTGGGATCTGTGTGGACCTAAATCTAGGTCTCTCTTATGGTTTTGAGTGCTGACTTATTTGGTGGACTCTTGTATATATTTATTTCATTATTCTTAGTTTAGCAATAGTTTTGGGGGCTAGAGGAGAAGTGAGTAAGCAGAATGATTGTAAGCTATTGCAGATAGTTGTAAGTGGGTAGTCAAAGATTGTAGATTGCTTGGTGGCTTGCGAGCACAAGTTAAGATCCAGTTTCTTCCACTTATCTATAGGATAGATAGTTGGATCCTGTGAGATCTTATTAATTTTTTGATGTAATTGGCCCTAACCGGGAAGGCATTATAGCCCGACATGTTGTATGTAATTTGATCATCTGAGATGATATAAAATTGATATTGATATATCTTGAGTTGCATGTTATTCCATTGTGTTATTCTGGTGTTGTTGCAAGTTTGGATAGTCCATTCTTGGATCCTCTGAGCTTGGATGCATCACCCATGGATCTCATTATTTTTTCTGGCATAATAGTATTAGATGCTCCAGAGTCTATCATACAGTTTTTGAGCATCTTACCATTAATTACCAATGTTAGGAAAAAAGGATCAACAATTCCTGTAGAAGTATTTGTGTTTAGATAAATTTGAGGGATCTCATAAATAATTCCCTTAGGCTCTTTTCCCTTGTTGTTAGACTTCTTTTCAATATTTTTTGGTTTTTGGAATTTCAAAGGAGAAACATTGTTTAATACTGAAAGGACTTTTTCTTTATGCTCCTTTATTCTCATCATTTCTAGAAATGGCACTTTGACAGTCATTTGTGATAGACATTGACCCATATCAACTAGAGTATATTTTACATCGGAGGATTTTGGTCTTTCAACAATGATATCATTATCCTCTATTTGAATATTCAGAGTAGACTCTTCCTTTTTTGATTTTTGATTTTTCAACTTTAGAAGAGGAAGAGTTTGTTTTTGGCACTTTAGCTTTTCCCTCATGTACATCTTTTGAATCATTTGCTTTGCTTACAATTTTGACCTTTGGTTTATTTACATTTTCCATGGGTCCATCTCTTTTTGGTGTATAATTAGCATCTGTTTTGTTTTCTTTGATAAATATATCGGCTGGTTGACTACCTACATCACCCACTACTCTATTTCTCAAGTGGTAGTTATTCTTGCCTTATTTACTAGATTAGCAGTGATTCTAGCCTTTTCTTCATCGGAAGGTTTTCTTATTGTGGTAGATCCCTGACTATTTTGAGCATAGCATCTTATATCATAAACCTCCTCTTCTTCACTGTCAAACAAGACTTGTTGATGATACACTTCCATTCTTCCTTGTGAACCATACATGTCATGGTTCTCAACTTCATCTTCAGAATATATATCAAGGCATGCATGTGAATTAGTCATATCACATCTATTGTGATCACATAGCTCATCTTCATCATCTTCCTGATTTTCAATAGCATTTATATCTAGAGCTACAACACAAAAATCAGGGTTGTGTGGGGCTTGACATGCTTCGCACCAGTAAGTATTACTGCACATGTTTACAACATTTTTGTGTAGAGGGCTAGGGGTCCTATTTCCAGGTTTATCCTTTCTTGGTGGGACAATAGGATTTCCATCCTTAAAATGGGTCCCATACGGATGATTTTGCATCCTATTATGTGGATTATAGCTATTATAGGATGGTGTATTGTTTTGTGGAGCCTTATATTCTTTGTCCTCTGGTTCTTTCTAGTTGCTCCTACTAAAACATGCATCATCTCTTCTACCTATTTTCTATGACACTCTTCTATTCATTTCTATGTTCACTGCAATCTTATATGCATCAGTAAGACTTCTCGGGTTTTTATCTCTGAGAGCATACCCCATCTTAGAATAAAAAACATTCGGATATGTAGCGAGACATACCTTTTCATCTAGTCTGATCTTCTGAAATAAATTGTGCATAGCTCTTTGAAATCTTGTGTTGAACTCAATGACTTCTTCATTGAAATTTTACTTTATATTATTGAATTCATTTAACAAAAATCCTTCATTTGTTTTGTCACCATACTGATCTTTGAATAAGTTTATTAATTCTTTCAAAGATGCTATAGACCCATTAGATAGTCCTCTAAATCATTCCCTAGCATCTTCTACTAAGGACTGAACAAAGATTTCATTAGGAAATCTTCATGATTAATATTCAGATCATCTATGATATCCATAAAATTTCTCAAATTTACTTCACAGGAAACAACATTATTTCCTAAAAAATTTGGGAGTTTTTCCCCAATATCATTTGGCACTATATTGGGATACCAATAAAAGTAAATTGTTTGTACCTTTCTGGATACAGTGCTTTCCTTTCAAATCTTTCATCATCTTGGAAAGTAGTAACGTTGGCTTTTGAATGTGTAGTATTCTCAGCACCAGCATAGGAATATCTAGAAGAATGCAAGAAATAAATCTTCTTTTTCATCTCCAAGGTGGCCGCTTTAGCTTCTGCCTTTTCCAACATCTTAGCCATGGTTTATTTCTCCTTTCTTGATCTCTCAAGATCAATGTCTAGTTTAGAAATTAAATTTGTTCTGTTAGGACTTTGTGAGTTTTTGGTTCATCAATTTCACTTCCAGTAACTTTCTTTTTTCCTTTATCTCTGGAATTTTGTGAACCAAAATCTTTGTGAGTGACTAGTGTCTCTTGATTTAGATGAGACCTTTCAACATTCTTTGCTGCTTGATGTATTAAAGATCTTCTTCTTAATTTATCAACATTTCTTTGATCATTTTTCCTTTTTCAAATCTTTTTCTCTTTTCTTTTGCTGAATAATGACCAACTGCCCCATTAAGATCCTTTCCTCTTCAGCAAGTTCATCGAAAGGAACTTCAGAATCTGAGCTAATAGTATCTGTCCCTTCTCTCTCACTAGAATTAATGGTAATTGCATATGTTTCTAATCCTAGGTTAGGGGCTTCTTTATATTCTGAGGTGTTCCTCTCATGACTGGATTGGATTACATCTTTTCTTCTAGTGTTGTCTTCTTCTTTTCTTGGAGATGAGTCATCTATATTAGCTTGGTTATTCTTTTCTCTCCAAGACATTCTATTCCTAGAAGTAGTTGGAATTTTAATTTCTAATTCTACTTTAGGGTTACCTCTCACTTTTGATCTTGTATTCATATTGAATATGTGTATGAATACAAAAATTTACTTAGCATCGATTACAAAGATTTTCTTTGAGAGTCACCACCCAAAAAAAATTGGAAAAATATTAAAAAACCAAATATGGATACTATAAGAGTGACTTAGACAGGAAAACACAACTATGGTATTTTTAATTCTCTTCTTTAACCAGATTCTGGGATAATTCTTAAATATGACTAATTATAACCATCCCCAGTAGAGTCGCCAATTTGTTAGGGATTTTTCTTGCAGGTTCTTAAAACAATGTGAATGCGTACTCTTTATATTTCCAATTTAAATCATGCAAGAGAAACCCTAATTGATGAGGACTAGTTCCTCCTACTTTGAGATCCATAGGCTCAGGTAGGTGTACCTTCTAATTATTACTGATTCTCAGTATCTGTGATAGTGGGTTAGGACTTTTACTGACTGTCTAGTTGTATCTTGTTGTATCAATTAATGAAACACCTTGCAGATGACAATTATTAAATGAATATAGATTATTATAAGCCAAATTATGATCTTGACAATAACAAATACCAATGAGATAAGGATTCTCATCCTTCTTCCTTTTGGAGTTCTCTGAACCTAGGAGGGCTAACCTAGTGATTCTCTCTCGAAGGAATCAACAAACTGAACTCTATTCTTCAATACAATATATATATATATATATATATATATATATATATATTGTAATTGAAGTGTAAATGATTGATTTTCTTTAAATTTGGATAATGATTAACTGTTTGCAAAACTCCAAAGCAATGCCTAATCCTTGGGCAAAGAGTCAATACCAAATGTAAATCCACAATAAAATAATTAATGAAAATACATGAAATTTAGATAGAATGCCTTATAGAATATCCTTTCACTCCTACACCCCTTATCAGATCCTAACACTAATCCTCATCTCTCTGGGATCACCTGTAAGAATTACTCCTTCCTTGAAGGAACTCACAAGTAACTGCACAATCACCTTGTAATTGGTATATCTATAATGCCTTGCAAATTAAACATACAAGATCTAGAACATAAATATAAAGAGAAAACACAAGATATAGAACATAAACTACAATGTACTTTATTAATATTATTACTACTTCAAATACATTCAATAGACCATAAGCACAAAAGTTAAACAAAATTGAGTAGTCTGCCTTGCAATTATATTTCACTTCTCATCCTTTTACAAAAATGATAAAAATTTCTATATATAGAGTCTAAACCATCTTGGAATCCTTAAAGACTAAGGATTCAACAAGCTTCGGATGGTTTAAGACCTAACCCTAAAAGATAGAGGAAGACAAAATACAAATAGACCTCAAGCGGTGGAAGGAAAAAATAGGAATACAATCAAATTTGATTTTGAAATTTCTTGATAGTTGGCACCTTTGTCTGAAGATATTATGGATAGCCTCCAATATTTATTACGTCTAAATCTTGGCATTACAGGAAAAAATACACTAATCTTTCTGATGACTAACCTCCCCGTGCTTGAAGATTAGGTGTCAGGTGTCCTTTTACTGCTCATCTATTATGTCAAGGTCAGTTGTTGTAGGTTTATTTTTCTTGGGATTTGTGAGAACATCCCATGCTACAACATCTTCCTCTGTAGGCCAATTAAAGCTCTGAATGCTTTCTAATTGTGCCTTTTTCCTCTCCCATCTAGCATGTGTTATGCTTTTGACATCTGTCATAAACTTGTTGAAGTCTGTCTCAGCCTTAAATGCCTCATCTAAGGTTCTATTGAACCTTTCCATATCCAATTCATTGTTTTCAAAAATAAATTCCTCTTTAATAGGCAATAATGAATCAAATTCATTTCTCCATATCTCCACTGTCTTGATTTGATCATCCTCTGATCTTATTGAAGGTATAAAATTTTTATAATCAGGTCCAAACATATTTAATCTGGCCTCTATCTGATTTGCCTTTCCCTTAAATAATGACAAGGTTACTCCAATTTTCTCTATCTCTTCACCTACTTGCATTACTATTTCTAGTAAGTCTTCCCTAAGTGGCTACAGGGCTGCTAATCTCTCAAATTAACTAGTCCTAACTGACCAAGTCCCAAAATAGGGGTTCAATGTTGAAACAAAATTAGTCACCTCCATTTGTAGGCCAGGTAACTTGTTGTATGCTCCATGTATAAGGTCAGCCTTATCCTTCAAAATATTAATCCTGTGTTGCAAAATATTCAAAAAGGCTTCTAAAGACACATTATTTTGTTCATTATCTATTTTCTCTATTTCCTTCTGCCCTGTTTCCTTTGTTTGTACCAAGGTATCTGTAACTTGCCTTTGCTCAGCAGGAACAAGTTTAGGCATCTCTTGTAGTTTTTGATTTAGCTCTGCTACTAGCCTTTCTAGTGCTTTTATCTTTATCAAGCCCATCTCTTTGTCCTTCACAATAAGACTTGCTTCATCAAATAGCTTTTGATACCTATTTGACATTTGTAAAGCTTTTGCCTCATTAAGATGAGCAAAGTGTGTTAAGTCTTGTGAAATTTCTAAGTCTCCTGTATTATGAACAGACCAGATGATTTTGTCCACTCCCATCTTCTCTTGTACATTTATCAATGATGGCTTTTGGTTTTTGGGAGCTAGAGCCAACATAGCTAAGGTTTGGGATTGTACATTATAACCACATCCTTTAATCATCTCTCCCACCTGTGTTTCTGAAGAGAATTTGATATCTGAATGCCTTCTAGTTTGATTAATGATGAAGGCTGAAGCCAAGTCTCATCCTTCTACAAGTAACATGCCACTAGACTTAACTAGTTGTCTTGTTAGGAATAACAGTCCACAAGACAATTGAGAGGGGGGGGGGGGGGGGGGANGGGGGGGGTGAATCAGTTGTGTAATAGATTATTAAACTTTTAAACTTTATGAACCATAACATCAAAAGTAAATAACACAGTAATTGCCAACACCATAACACAATGTTTGTTGTTGAGGAAACCCTATTAAAGGTAAAACCCTGGTGGGAATTAACACCCACAAAATAATGTACTGAGAGTATAGTATCCCTGTTAAAAGATATTAGCCCTGTTAGGAGCTTGTTATTACATTACAGTACACAGTCCCTATTAGGAGTCAATGAAAGTAGTAGGCTCATTGCCCAAAGAAGGTTAACGCCACCCTCAAGGATTCACAATCCACATCAAGTGTGTACAGAAAATACACAATCCAGTGAACTATCTCATAGCTATTAGGATTGGATAATACTAAGAGGGGGGGTGAATCAGTATTATAAAAGTTAATTAAATTCTTCAACCACTTGAACATTAACCATAAAATTGCAGTAAAGGAAATAACATAAACAAATAACACATAACTCATAACACCATGATTTGTTTACGAGGAAACCCTAGCCAAGGGAAAACCCTGATGGGGATGATACCCACAAGCATGTCCTAAAGTATAATGTCCCTGTAAGGAGACCTAGCCCTATTAGGAGCTGAATATTACATAGTACATTTCCCTGTTAGAGGAATAACAACCCTGTTAAAGGTTCACAACACCCTGTTAGGGGCCAATGAGCTTACAACTCTTACAATGTAATTCTGTTACAAAAGGTTCTTAGTGATGAACAAACTCAAGCATCACAAATGCTTTGATAGTTCCTTTATAACTCTATCATTCTCTGCTCTTCCATTTGCATATATGCTCTGCATATCCTTCACTTACTCACAACTTCCAATCTTTACCAAAAATATCTTACATATATATCCTTTTAACTTTACAAAGTCAACTCTCAGAATAAATATTACAAACATTGTCAAGTCGGCCTTCATTACATAATACAATTAATATAGTAAACATAAAATGTATAGTCGATGCTCTTTCATAGTCAAAGTATAGACTATCAACAACAAAATAATGTCTTTGATTTCCTAGAGTCTAAGTCATACTCCCTTATTCTTCATTGCTATCCAACTGCTCTGTATCGCTGTACTCTACTGTCTGTCAGTCTTCAAATCCTCATAACTCTCCATACAGTTATCCAAAACCAAATTGATCTTAGGTGTATGTCAGACATACTCCATAATGTCTTTCACTAATCTTTCATTCCTTAATTCATCGATCTCTATCTTCGACATCCAAAACAATACTGTATCTTTGTTTCTGTACTTAGTCAATTTTGGACATACCAAAACTTAACTTCAAAACAATCGATCTTAAACCTAGATGTGTTGCCATAAATGACAACCAAAAAGTGTATCACATTTCCCAATTTGATCACTTTCCAACAATCTCTCCCTTTAGCATTGATGCCAACACTTAACAAAAAAAAGGTACTAAGTGTTCCAACAAAACAAAACCGTCTCCACTTCTTCTCCTCATCTTTTTCATTTTCTTTTCTTTATGTGTATATTTTTTTTCTCTTCTCTTCTTCATTCATTTTTTTGTTCTCTCTTCTCTTCTCTCCCTTTTACAATAATGACAAAGGTGCATACAAATAAGTATCACTTCTTGATCACAAGTTTTAGAATGTCTTGGAAGGAATCTTCCAAAATCTTCACTTCAGAGCTCCATGTCGTAAACAAAATCTGACTTATATGAATCAATCCGTTCAATGCAAAATATGTAGTTTCAGAATTCTTTAATTCTGTGGGTAAGCCTTTAGCCAATGAATCTGTAGTATTTTCTAAATCTATCAGATGTGCCTCAAGTATTGATAGCTTCAGAGTAATGAAGTTCCTTAGTAAATTGAATCTGTTCAGTACTCTCTCCTTCTCATTCTCCAATACAATTTGATCTTAGCCAATATCTTTGTCACTTCCGTGTCTAACTCTGTAGTGGTCTATGAAGATGTTTCACAACCATCTATTAATCTATTCAAAGTTGACCTTTCCTTGGCAATAATATCTTCAACATTTTGAATATGTCTGATAGGATTCATGCTATAACCAAATAACTTTCTCCCATGTGTAATCCAGTTCTTTGCATTTATCAAACAAGTTTTCACAACTCCTAAGTACCATGAGATGGACTTGCATACTTTTATCAGCTTCTTCTCTTCATATGTTTTCTCTGCTTTCTCCTCTGCAGTCTTCAACAAATTTTCAAAATGGCCATCAAACTCATCAAATGTGACTTTCAAGTTCTCAATATCATATTTTTTATGGAATACTAAGGGTACTAGAAGAAATTTATTTACAGTATCAATAGCTCTAAAAATCACCTTTTTTTTCTTATCTCCTTTCTGTACTGATTTCTCCTTTGCTTTGTTCAGTACGGTGAATGCCAGTTTCACCAGTTCATCTTCATCAATGTTATCGATATTTACATTACTACATGCCAACAATAAGATAGATGGTAAAGTTACCTCTTCCTTCTCATCTTCTTTTTGCTCAGTCTTCTGTCCATCTTCCTTATTCTCCTCTTCCTTCTCAGGTTCATCAACAATAGAAGTGTCCATGGTTCCTGCAAAAGGGTCCTTCTCATCTTGTGAGGGGTCTAGTGTTACTGCCACACTAGAAACATAGAAATC
>MU226859.1:3165399-3199401 GCA_018584345.1 Thuja plicata
TACTGATGCCTCCTTGGAAGGCATAGGGGCCGTTTTGATGCAAGAGGGAAGAGTTATTGCCTATGAGTCTAGAAAGCTTAAGGACCATGAGCTTAACTATCCCACCCATGATTTGGAGTTAGCAGCTTTTCTCCTTATGTTCCCATCATCCGACAACATGATATTTTAAATCCTTCACAATCATCATACACTACAAACTTTTAACATATTTATCAAAGTTGTCACTTAATTATCGGGCTTAGTGAACATTTAACAGTTTGCTACGAACTCTTTGGAAACTCAGCAGTGAATGTCGATGATGAGTCATCATAGCTCTCCTTTCAATAACCGCCAAATCACACTGTTTCACGGGCCCCATTATCTCTTCTTGTTCACTCATGTTTCTACTTTGAGACATTCTGTCAAACAACTCGTTGTCTCTCTATCCAACTTCAACTTGCACACCTAATATAATTTCCAATAATGAAGAACGATCACAAGAAGAGACACAAAATCTAATTCTGTTTGGCTTTGGACTTGTTTCATATGTGCCATCGGGTACTAGCCTTATAAATTTCTTCCCTCGGGCTCACTTGTTGAACTTATGGAGTTTATATGCATCCGCGTTTATGAATCCACATATGGCCGACAATGGCTTGTACAATATAATTCTTCTTTAAGTTTATGTCGATGTCATCTCCCACAGACTTTGTGACCCGATTGCTGAAATTTGGGTGGGAGCATTTTGTTAAGGTGCCGCTGATTGATGCACTTTGTTTGGAGTCCTTATTAATTACAAGTTTGGGTGAGCCCGATGAACATCTATACTAATAACAGAGTTCACATCTTTTTATATTTGAAGCCGAACACACACCCGCAGTTCAATGGATCTTTTGTTCCTTTGTAGAAATCAAATAGAACAACCCGAAATTGTTATCAATAATGGATCAATTTTGGTCAACATAATACTCAAACACTATTGTATTATATGCCAGGTTTAATATGTATTCTTTAACATTCTGTCAAACAATCCACATATGTTTTCTTCTACAGGTGGATTCAAATACTTTCAAATGTTGTGCTTATCCTTTTCCCATCGACCCATGCATCAATGGATGTTGTTCCTTCTGAAATACAAAGATAGATGTTTGACCTCCATTTTAATTGTAGCGTGATCGTGGCTTAAGCCCGATGATGAGGTTCAGTGTCGTTCTTTATTACTGAGCTCCACGTGTTCCTCTATGCATCTATGATTTGTACATTTGACTAGCTGTCGGCTTTGTATGAGAAGAAAAGGGGTTTCTCAGGCTTGAACACTTAGATTATAAACTTAATCTACAGTCTTTTCTAACTGAACATATAGTTTCCTTCTTTGCGGGTTGAGTCGTTACTCCATAAGGGGGGCAATGGACATGCAGAGCGTGAATTGGCTCATATCGACAACCTTTGTATGTGTTATCAAAACTCCACAGAGCCTTCAAAACAACTTTTGTTTTTAATATGATATATATCAATTGATCAAGGTGATCGAGCCTGTGAAGATCATGTACTAAAATCACAGCCGCTAAGAGGCTCTTCTGTATAGGAATATCATAAAAAGTTTGGTAGCATGAGAACCTGAATCCAAACTTTGGAGGCATTCCTCAATGCTACCATGGGAAAATTCCTCATCACCAAGAGTTCTTAGCATTACTCCTTCTTCAAATGTACTATAGACTATATAGATATCAGGGCACTCTGAGCTTTGAATTTGAAATTCCAATTTAAGATTAGATTATTATGAGCCCATGGTTTTGAATTGACAAGCTGGTGCTTTTGAATTTGAACTTTTTAGATCTGAATTCCTGAGTATTCAAACTTCGAATCACTGAATCACTGAACTTGGTCCTCTGAAATGGGTCTGCATTTTTGAACCAGTGAGCTCTAAAATTATGTTCACCTTAAACCTGTATTTTTTTATGCTTTGAACTTGAACTTCGAACCACTGAACCTCTGCCCTAAACTAGGCCATATTTGAACTCAATGAACCTCCTGAACTTCTGAACCTGTGAATTTACCTTAGAACCATTCACATAAACTAAACTTAGTTTAATGAGGTTTCACGCATATGCATGACATATTAATGTTTTTCTTGAAAGGAATAACATGGAGGGGACCCGAATTTTAAAAAGTTCAAATTAGGTTCAATATTCAAGCTAACATGGGCTCTATAAGGGGACTGATTTTCTTGCAAAAGTAGAGAGCTCCAACGATATTTGGGTAAAAGACAAGTGGCTTAGAAACCATTGGGAAATAGAGTCAGAGAAAAAGGAATGTAGGGAGTTTCTTTCAATATAGGTGGAGGGAAGCAGGACTGATCAAACAAACCAAAACTGAAAACAAGGAAAGCTAAAATAGCAAACCACCCAGATTAGTGGCAGGCCCAAAGCTTAGACATTATTCAAACTAACGCTACACACACCAAAGGATATTTACAATATGTACATAGGTAGGAAAAACCCTACCAAAAGGACTAGAAGCAAGAAACACTTACACAAAGCCATCCACCGACTGAGAGAAATAGGAGCCTTTTCATAGCAACTGAGTATGCCTTCTCGGTTCCGCCCCTATGAACTATCATTTGATAACTTCATCAAAGCTACAAATCATATTAGCAGCATGCAGGAATTTCTTGAATAACCATTTATGCCCAAAAAGCCATTCTTCATTATAAATCTCTGCATTTCCCAAAGTCTTTTTCGTGGTATCCTCCAAGCAAGTTCTGATCCCTAGCTGAAAAAAAATAATGTTCATAAAATTCTTCAAGAATAGTTATGTGTTGCTCATGGTTGCTGCTATGAAGATCATTTTTCTTTACATATTCATTTGCATCATGACTAGTTTTAGCAAAGAATGAAAATTCATCCATCATAGGATCAAATCTCTCATTAAAGTTTACTTCCTCTCTATCAAGAATCAAGTCATTGTCAAACATGTAAAATATTTCACCTCTCCCTTTTGCCATTGTATTATCACATAATTCAACATTATTTTCACAATCCAAACTAGCAAAATCACTTAAGGGAGAATGAAAAGAAGACTCATTTAACAACATCTCACTTTCATATGGATTTGGAGTGATACCTAAACCACTCTGAGAGGAGTCCTCTGGTTGAAGAGATGACAGGAATCCACCCATGATTTCTTCTTCTTCAGGAAGAATAACATGATTCCAAATTTCAGCCAAGTTGTCTACAGGCTAAAAGTTAACTTCAGAACTTTTTTTTTTCAAAAGGAATTTCAGCATGAGAAGCTTCACCAACATGTAGTTTTACTTTATCATCACCGCAAAATTTATTTTCAAACTAACTAGATTCCTTTATAAGATGATTATATATTGTTAGGCATGCAAACTCACTTTTATTCAACCCTCCGTCAAAAGCAAAAGTCTCAAGTTTTGATTGTACATTCTGAGATTTTTTACAAATAGGAAATTTTGAAGCAAGATAACTATTATCACTTTCAAATTTGAAACTTTCTAAATTAGGGAAGAAGAAAGATTTAGATACACGTTTATCATTTTTATCCATGGGTTCTTGAGTGCTATGATGATAACCAAAGACTGCATAATTGCGAGAGATGAAGTAAGATGATACTACCGAAGGCTCTTAATCATCGACTGTCAGTTATTCTTTCAATCTTTCCACTCTTCTTTCATACTCTTTCAAATATTTGAGTTTGTGGAACTGTGCGCAGAGGCTTCTCCAAAAAATAGTACTTGCATGATCATCTTCCATGCTAATGTTATTCTTGACAGCCTGGGAGATGCTTTCTTTGAAACTCTCCAAGAAATCGTGAAACACTTTGTCATCCATCTGATAAATTTCCATGATGGAGGGATTTGGTCTTTTTTTAAATACAACTTTTCCAATTGGCATGGTCATCCTATAGAGTCACCAATCCTGCATATACAAGATATTTCAAAAATGTCTGAGGAAATAAATGTAACACTAGCCTTTGATTCCTTTCCCCAGTAGAGTCACCAAAAATTTGTTCACGAACAGATTTGTCTTCAAAGAAAATGATTACAAATTGACCCTAAACGCCTAAACAAGAAGACTTGATCTGCACTTAACAGTTGGGTCGCTTCGCGATTGGAAAGTGTAAGCGCCCTCTGAATTATTTCGAGTACAACTTCCCCTACAAGATTTGCAATAAATTCATTTAAACTATGAATTGTAATGCTTTTAACCTGAAAGCAAGAAAGGTGATTTAACATCTACGCTTAGCTATGACATAGATGTTGATATTAAACTGCTAAAATTAACAGAGAGAAAGAAGGGAAACAAAAAGAAAGGAAAATACCACACAAAGGCGACCCTTCTAATTCCTCAATTACAAGAAATTGATAATTAAATTAAATAATTTGCTTCCTAGAGTACAGTTATATGGAAATTCAAAGCTTTACATGATAACTATGACTATGACTATGAATAGAAGCAAATTGAGGACAATAAAAAAGACTCAAACTTCTACTCAATCTAAAGAAAGATCCATGAACACAAAGTTTCAATTAACAATCTTCTTTGTCCCTGCAATACTCAGCTAAAGCTACAAAGAACAAAACCGCCTAAACATAGACTCCTGGAAAACAAAAAAACATTTAAATCCTCCCCGTTTCCTTTACAATGAATTTATGAAAATCACTCCTCTTTCTCTTTACCATTACCATCGAAACATAACCAAATCTTCCTCTCCTGAAGCACATAGTCTCCCCAAAAAAGAAGAACCTTGTTTCTAACTTTTTGGTGCATATTTATCTCTCCTCCTGACGAATCTCTTTTCAGTTATTAAAACTGATTCTTGAAATTGGATTTTCTACTTTTCTTCTTATGTTCCCATCATCTGACAACATGATATTTTAAATCCTTCGCAATCATCATACACTACAAATTTTTAACATATTTATCAAAGTTTTCATTTAATTATCGGGCTTAGTGAACATATAACAATTTGCTACAAACAATTTGGAAACTCAACAGTGAATGTCGATGATGAGTCATCATAGCTCTCATGTCAATAACCACCAAATCATACAGTTTCATGGGCTCCATTATCTATTCTTGTGCAGTCATGTTTTTACTTTGAGACATTTTGTCAAACAGCTCATTGTCTCTCTGTCCAACTTCAACTTGCACACCTAATATAATTTCCAATAATGAAGACCTCATGCACTTTCTTGATGAAGAATGATCACAAGAAGAGACACAAAATCTAATTCTATTTGGATTTGGACTTGTTTATGTTGAAGACAATTATTCAATTGTGTATTGTCATTGGTGTTACACATATATTTACACTTATGTAGTGATGTTACACAAATGTCTACATTCAGACTGTGCACAGTTGGTGAATAGAATGAATTATTTAGTTTGACCAAGTTTAGTTGGGCATTGAAGAAAGTTCAGTGTTGACCGAGTCACTCAGGCATTTCAATCTTGGTCAGGCATTCAGTGGAAACCGACTCACAGTGATTTATATTCTATAATTAATTGGTTATATGAGGCGGTCTGAATTGTGATTTATTATTTGGAAGTATATTCAAGCCGACTTGACAGGGCTTACCATATATATGAAAGGTCAAGTTTGGATTGAATGTGTGGAAGTGTAAGTGGAAGAGAAAAAATAGAAGTGTGGAATTCTGTGATATGAAGAGTGAAGGCAAAATCAGATAGGATTCTGATTGAGTACAAATCACTCGGAGCTGCAATAGAACATCTGATCAACAATGATCCAGTTATAATCAGAACATAGATCTGAATCAACAAAGATAGTTGCTTACACATACAGGTCAATTCATTGTTACTTTCTAACAATTATAGCAGTGATCTAAAATCTCTTAACAGAGTAGACTTAACAGTATTTTTGTAAATCCTCTCACAAGGTAGTATTTCTATGTTGAAGTGTTAAAGACCTCTAACAAGGCCACTCCTCACAGGGTGATTAAATCCTTTAACAAGGTCACACCTAACAGTGTGCTATTGTAACCTTTAACAGGGTTATCTCTTAACAAGGCTCACTTCAGAAGAGTGAAAAATAGTAACTAGTTACATTGGTGGTTTTTCCCTTATCGGTTTCCACATTAAATCTTAGCGTCACCTATGCATATGTTATTTGTTTTATGATTTATGTTTCTGCACTTAATATCTAAAGTATAATAGCATTGGATATTATAAAGATTGCTTTGACACCCGAGTTACAGAAGAATATCTTAATTAATCGAGTAACAGTGTTAAAGTATTTAAGACATCTAAGGGAAAAGGGATTTGTTTTAGAGTAACTGATTCACCCCTCCCCTCTCAGGTACTTATCTCATTTCCAACAATTGGTATCAGAGCTTCAAGTGCTTTCAGAGAAGGTTTCAAGGCCTAAGCTAAAGATCAGAGATGTCTTACAGAAGGGAGAGCCCTAAACTAAACAAAGACAATTTCCTAGCATGGCAGGAGCTCATGAAGCTACATCTATCTACTATTAGAGATGTTGGTTTGCAATTTTTGGAGAGCAAATATGTGGAACCAACAGGGACTATGACTGTGGAACATATGATGGAATGTAAGCATCATAACATAATGATGATTGATATAGCTTCTTCACTTAGCTACTCTGAATTTGATGAAGTCAAGGACTACCCTATAGCTTATGATATGTGGAAGAAATTACAGGGCATTCACGAAGGAGATGAAAATGTAAACAGAGCTAAAGAAGAAAGCTTAAGAGGACAATTTGACTAGATAAAAATGAAAGAAAGAGAATACATTACAAGATATAGTGAAAGAATCAAGAAGATTGTGAGTGCCATCAGAGCTGCAGGTGGAATAATTGAAGATACAATAGTGGTTAGCAAGGTACTAAGAACTTTACTTCCTATCTATACTATTAGAGTTTCAGCTATTCAAGAGATGAGGTGCAACAAAGATATAACTCTGGATACATTAGTGGGAAGGCTTACAACTTTTGAGCTAGACAACGTTGACAATTACTCTCCTAGCTCTAGCAATCTTGAGTCTGCATTCAAAGAAAAATTGATACTCAAAAGGGAAGTAGATTGAAAGTGACAGTGATGATGAAGATCTTGAAATCATTGAAGCATTACTTGCAAGAAGATGCAAAAGGAAAATACAGAGGAAAGATACCATTGATTTGTTTTTCATGCAATGAGGTTGGTCACATTGCTGCAAAGTGTCTGAACAAAGAAGACAAAGATGAGAAAAATTTCAACAAATTCAAAGGCAAGAAAGATTTCAATAACTACAAAAGCTACAAGGATAAAGGTAAGAAGTCTTGTTATATTGCTAAAGATTCTGACAGTGATGAAGACGAAGAAATGGTTTATATTTCCATCAAGGATGAGTCAGATGAAGAAGATGAAAAGACAACACTTTTCTCACACATCAATAAAAATGACACATGGATAATTGATAGTGGTTGTTCTCATCACATGACTGGTGATAAGACAAAGTTTGGACATCTTGAACACTATGATGGTGGGAGTGTCAGTTTTGTGAATGATGAACCTTGCCCTATAAGAGGAAAAGGTTGCATTGTTTTGACAGAAGGAATCAAATGTGATAATGCTTATTGGGTTGAAGGATTAAGGAGAAATCTACTCAGTGTAGCACAACTAAAAAACATTGGCTTCAAGGTAGAATTCATGAATGGTAAGGCCAAGCTCCTGGATGGTAAAGGGAACCTACTCGGAACTAACAGACAAACAAAAGGTAATCTATTCTATCTTGGTCTCACTGAAGGTTCATGCTTTATTGCACAAGTAGAAGAAAGCTGGTTATGGCATAAAAGGTTGTGTCATGTAAATTTTGATAATTTGGTAAACATAAGCAAGAAAAAGAGAGTCAGAGGTATTCCTATTTTGAAGAAACCCGAGTTAGCAATATGCAAACAATGTCAAATCAGAAAGATGAGCAAGACTAGTTGCAAACGTAAGAATTACAATACTGATGAAGTCTTGGAATTGGTACGTACTAACCTATGTGGAGCAATTGGAACAAGCTATACTGGAGACAAGTATTTTATTCTATTTTTTGATGATCATTCCAGAATGATGACTACCATGTTTCTCAGAGAGAAATCATAAACTTTTCAGATATTCAAATGGTATCTTGCAAGAGTTGAAAAGGAAACATGAAAGAAACTAAAATGCCTAAGATTTGACAGAGGAGGAAAATTCATTTCTAATGAGTTCAATTAATTCTGTAATGAGAGAGGAATCAAAAGATAGGTATCTGCCCCTGGTACACCACAACAAAATGGAATAGCAGAGATAAGAAACATATCCATCATGGATTGTGCCAGAACCCTAATGATTGAAAAGAATGTTGCTGCCAAATACTGGAAGGAGGCCATCAACACTACAATGTTCACCCTGAATTGAGTTCAACTGAAGAAAGGTAGTAATTGGTTACCTTCTAAATTATGGTATGGCTATAAACCTTATGTTCTTTATTTCAAAGTATTTGGAAGTAGATGCTACATCTTGAAGGAAGCAAGATATGGAAAACTAGATGAAAAAAGTGATGAAGGAATATTCCTAGGTTACTCATGTAAAAACAAAGCATACAAATGTCTGAATCTTACTACTCATAAATTCATAGAAAGTGTACATGTCAAGATTGATGAGTTTGTAGAAAAATGTGAAGAGAAGACTACATTGAACAACCTGAAGGATTTTTTGATCCTAGCAGAAGGAATATGGTTTGCAAGCTGCATAAAGCATTATATGGACTGAAGCAAGTGTCCAGAGCCTGGTATGAAAGAATGCATAGATATCTAGTAAGTATTGGAGTTTAGAGAACCAATGATAATAGTAGCCTTTACATCAAAGAAGGACCACAGAACAAAATACTGTTAGCAAAGATATTTGTTGATGACATATTATTCACTAGTTATGATGACCTATGTAAAGAATTCTCTGTAGCTATGAGTAAAGAATTTGAGATGACTATGTTTGGTGAGATCAGATTCTTTATTGGATTATAAGTACATCAAATGAAGGAAGGTATCTACATTACTCAATCAAAATATATCAAGGAGATACTTAATAAATTTGGTATGGAAGATTCCAAACCTGTTGGAACACCCATGTGCATTGGACAAAAATTGTCTAAAGATGATGATTCAAAGGAGGTAGATCAGACCAACTACAGATCTATGATTGGAAAATTATAATATGTTGTTCACACTAGACCTGATATTGCATTGGTAGTTGGTATTGTTGCAATATTTTCAGCTAATCCAAGAGATAATCACCTAATGGCAATCAAAATAATTCTGAGATATCTAAAGGGTACTGAAGACTATGGTTTATGGTATAAGAAAGGTGGAAAATTTAATTTAAAGGCATTCACTGATGCTGATTGGGCTGGAAATGTCGATGATAGGAAAAGCACCAGTGGTGGAACTTTCTTTCTTGGAAAGAGTTTAGTGTCTTGGACTAGCAAGAAACATAATTGTATCTCTTAGTCTACAATAGAGGCAGAATATGTTACTACAACAGTGAACTGTTCAAACATCATATGGATCAAGAAGTTGTTGTCAGGAATGAAGGAAGAAGTAAAAGAATCAGTTATTATCTACTTTGACAACACCAATGCCATTAAAATTTCAAAGAATCCTTTGATGCACACCAAAACCAAGCACATAGCAATAAAGTATCATTTTTTGAGGGAATTGGTACAGAATAAAGAAGTAAGGTTGTAATGTGTGAATACCAAAGAAAAAGTTGTAGACATATTCACCAAACCTTTACCTAAGGATGCATTCTTGTATCTTAGAGGAAAGATAGGGGTGCTTCCCCTAACTGAAGCTCACTAAAATACAATTTAGTGATGCATCAACCCAAGCGATAGTGAAGATCTATCAATTGATGCAGGTATATAAGAGCACATTGCAGATGAATTAGTACACTCAGGTACATTACAATTACATAGTGAAATAGTACTAAATATTGGTATTTGTGGAGATGGTGTCTTTGGCATCTGTTGTCAAAGAGGGAGATTTTTCTATAATACATAAGAATAAGATAGACGAGGGAGAGTTTTGCTATAATACAGTAAGAGGGAGATTTTGATGTCAGAGGGAGTTTTTGGATGAGAATCAAAATGAAGCTAAAGACATAAATGAAAATTTTCTCTTGCTCTAAAAATTCTTTGTATTATGACATGTTGTGTTGCCATCAATGCCAAAGAGGGAGATTGTTGAAGACAATTATTCAATTTTGTATTTTCATTGATGTTACACATGTATTTACACTTATGTAGTGATGTTACACAAATGTCTACATTCAGACCAAGCACAGTTGGTGAATAGAATGAATTATTTAGTGTTGATTGAGTTCAGTCGGGCATTGAAGAAAGTTCAGTGTTGACCGAGTCACTCGGGCATTTCAGTCTTGGTCAGGCATTTAGTGGCACCTGACTAAGAGTGATTTATATTCTATAATTAATTGCTTATATGAGGCTGACTGAATTGTGATTTATTATTTGGAAGTATATTCAAGCTGACTTGACAGCGCTTACCATATATATGAAAGGTCAAGTTTGGATTGAATGTGTGGAAGTGTAAGTGGAAGAGAAAAAAATAGAAGTGTGGAATTCTATGATATGAAGAGTGAAGGCAAAATTAGACAGGTATCTGATTGAGTACAGATCACTCGGAGCTGCAATAGAACATCTGATCAACAAGGATCTAGTTATAATCAAAATAGAGATCTGAATCAGCAAAGATAGTTGCTTACACATACAAGTCAATTCATTATTACTTTCTAACAATTGTAGCAGTGATTTAAAATCTCTTAACAGAGTAGACTTAATAGTCTCTTTGTAAATCCTCTCACAAGGTAGTATTTCTATGTTGAAGTGTTAAAGACCTCTAACAAGGCCACTCCTCACAGGGTGATTAAATCCTTTAACAAGGTCACACCTAACATTGTGTTATTGTAACCTTTAATAGGGTTGGCTCCTAATAGGGCTCACTTCAAAAGAGTGAAAAATAGTAACTAGTTATTGTTAGAGTAATAGTCTATTGGGTTATTAATTAAATCATTATGATTTAATTACTAACTCACCTATTCACTCTAGTTTGCTTTAGCTAACCTTAGGGTTTCCCTTTTAGGGTTTCATGATTCCTTTTATAAGGATTCACCGCTTTTCATTTCATTATGGAGTTCTTTTACATCACATTGTAATCTAGAAACATATTGTTAATATATTGTTTTCTGTTGCATACGATGTCTCCTCTGGATTTTTGGCTGCCATAGCTATTTTTCTCTCTTCTGTCTTTGCTTCTACTCTGTGACAGGTTTGCATGCAGGTGTTCTTGGGAGAATAGGGCATTTCCTATTTCCAACATGGTATCAGAGCCATTCTGCAGCTGGCTGTTCTTGTTTTGTTGAAGCATACCAGACACAGAGGGTTTCAGAGGTTTTTCAGTGTTTTTTATGGTGATTCAGGGGCAGGCTTTGGTTATGGTCACTTTGGGCTCAAACAGACATTGCCATTGAGCTCAGAGCACCACAAAACCCCAGAAACGACATAAAATTCATCCATTTTGGACTACTGGACTCTGAGGCAAAATTTGTTTGGTTTCCTGTGCCGTACGACACGGAAACCAAGGCAAAAATTAAAAAAAAATCAAAAAAACCATCATTTTCTATGGTTTTTGTTTTTTTTTACATAGCGCGGCCAATGCATTTTGTGGGGCGCCGCCGCCGCACCACCACCATAGGTTGCGGGCCCTCCGGCAGCGGCCCCCGTAGGCCCGAGCTCCGCCTTCCTCTGGCCTCTGTCGCCCCTGTGGCCCGCTCTGCGACCCCAGCCGCTCCGTCGCTCCGCCGGCCCCGCCGCCCCCTAGCCCGCTGGCCTCCAGTGCTCCCGCCGCTTGGCACCCTCGACAACCCCGTCGCCCAGCCACCGCTGCGCCCGGTGGCGCGTTGTTTTTGTTAGCCCCCGCGGGCATATGTTGCTAGCGGCCGGTCATATGGTGATAAAGGGCTTCGGCCCAGCCCCCTGCACGCGCCATACGCCCGGGGGCCCATTTTTTTAGCCCCTGGGGCTTAAAACCAGGGTTTTAGAGCTTTTTTGAGCCCTTATCACGTTTTTCGTTCTATCTGGAGCATACGGAGGCCTTTTTTGGACTTCGTTATATCGTCAGAAAGATATTTCCGATCTCTTTTCATCTATGGTGATTAGGAATTTTGGGTCTACTATTTTGACAACATTTTTTGCTGTTGATGTCCAATGTTTGTTTTATCCTTCCGGGAGCCATATTTGGCTCATCTGGACTCTGTTTTTGGCAAACTAGATATCATCGTAAAGCTGGTTCAGTGAACTATTTAGTTGCAGGGGTATTTTTTCTAGATTTTTCTCCATGTTATCTCTCCTCTGAGTTTGACAGTTTTTGCACTCTGGCAGACTACTTGGGTTCTACAGGTCCTGGGATCTCCTCTTCTGATTTTCTGGCTCACTCTTCTTTCTGACTTCTGAGCTTGTTGTATCTCCACTGTTGCATCTTTTTTCTGTAAATGCACTGTGATAAAGTGCCTACTTCTGCATTTCTAGGATCTTGTACACCTTCTATGGTTTTTGTACTCGCACTCTGTTATAAAGTGCCATGGGGGGTTATGATGTTATGCCATTTTAGGCTCATCCACCTTTGTCAAGTGAGCGTACCTTCCACGACATTAGCCCATGCTATGTGTCGATGACACTGCCCTTTATCCTGTATTTGTACTTTTGTTGCACTGTTGGTGTTCCTGGTTCTTCTTTCTACAGATGTTTCTGGCATTGCATTTCAGTGTTCCTGTCACCTCTCCCTGTTTATCATTATGGGGGGGTTCACCTGTTGGTTCTATTGCTTCCTGGTTTGATTGATCAGCTCTTTAGACATTGTCTTCTCTACCTGGTCATGCACTTCAGTGGGGGTTCCAGCAGTTTCTTCTGACAGAGTCTACAGCTTCATGCTTCAAAGATGCTTCCTGCTCTTTCTTGTTCCTCTCTTTGGGACTTTCCCTAGATTGAAGGCTCAGTTTCCTTCATCTAGTTTATTTCTTGTACTTGGGTACCTGATCAGGGCTTGTTGCCGGGACCCATCTTTCCTGCTTTCTGCAGTAGTTTCCTAGGTTTTGCTTCTCCCTAAGCTTATCTTCAGGGGGGGTGTTAGAGTAATAGTCTATCGGGTTATTAATTAAATCATTATGATCTAATTACTAACTCACCTATTCACTCTAGTTTGCTTTAGCTAGCCTTAGAGTTTCCCTTTTAGGGTTTCGTGATTCCTTTTATAAGGATTCACTTCTTTGCATTTCATTATGGAGTTCTTTTACATCACATTGTAATCTAGAAACATATTGTTAATATATTGTTTTCTATTGCATACGATGTCTCCTCTGGCTTTTTGGCTGCCATAGCTATTCTTCTCTCTTCTGTCTTTGCTTCTACTTTGTGACTGGTTTGCATGCAGGTGTTCTTGGGAGAATAGGGCATTTCCTATTTCTAATAGTTACATTGGTAGTTTTTCCCTTATTGGGTTTCCACATTAAATATTGGTGTCACCTGTGTATATGTTATTTTTTTTATGCTTTATGTTTCTGCACTTAATCTCTAAATTATAATAGCATTGGATATTATAAATATTGCTTTGACACCCAAGTTACAAAAGAATATCTTAATTAACTGAGTAACAATGTTAAAGTATTTAAGACATCTAAGGGACAAAGGATTTGTTTTGGAGTAACCGATTCACATCTCCTCTCTCAGTTACTTATCTCATTTCCAACAGTTTCATGTTTGCCATCGTGTACTGGCATTATAAATTTCTTCCCTCAGGCTCACTTGTTGAACTTATGGAGTTTATATGCATCCACGTTTATGAATCCACATATGACCGACAACGGCTTGTACAATATAATTCTTCTTTAAGTTTATGTCGATGTCATCTCCCAAAGACATTGTGATTTGATTGCTGGAATTTGGGTGGGACAATTTTGTTAAGGTGTCACTGATTGATGCACTTCATTTGGAGTCCTTATTCATTACAAGTTTGGGTGAGCCCGATGAACATCTATACAAATAACATAGTTCACATCTTTTTATATTTGAAGCCGAACACACACCCACAGTTTGATGGATCTTTTGTTCCTTTTTAGAAAGAAAATAGAACAACCTAGAATTATTATCAATAATGGATCAATTTTGGTCAAAATAATACTCAAAAACTATTATATTATGTGCCAGGTTTAATATGTATTCTTTGACATTCTGTCAAACAATCCACATATGTTTTCCTCTACAGGTGGATTCAAATACTTTCAAATGTTGTGCTTATACTTTTCCAATCGACCCATGCATCACTGGATGTTGTTCCTTCTGAAATACAAAGACAGATGTTTGACCTCCATTTTAATTACAGTGTGATCATGGCTTAAGCCTGATGATGAGGTTCACTATCGTTCTTTATTATTAAGCTCCATGTGTTTCCTCTATGCATCTATGATTTGTGCATTTGACTGTCTGTGGGCTTTGTATGAGAAGAAAAGGGGTTTCTCAGGCTTGAACACTTAGACAGATTATAAACTTAATCTATAGTCTTTTCTAACGAAACATATGGTTTCATTCATTGCGGGTCAATTCGTTACTCCATAAGGGGGGCAATGGACATGCAGAGCGTGAATTGGCTCACACCGACAACCTTTGTATGTGTTATCAAAACTCCACAGAGCCTTCAAAACAACTTTTGTTTTTAATATGATATATATCAATTGATCAAGGTGATTGAGCTCGCGAATATCATGTACTAAAATCACAACCACTCAAAGGCTCTTCTGTATAGGAATATCATAAAAATATTGGTAGCATGAGAACCCGAATCCAAACTTTGGAGGCATTCCTCAATGCTACCATGGGAAAATTCCTCATCACTGAGAGTTCTTAGCATTACTTCTTCAAATGTACTATAGATTATATAGATATCAGGGCACTCCGAGCTTTGAATTTGAAACTCCAATTTAAGATTAGATTATTATGAGCCTGTGGTTTTTAATTGACAAGCTGGTGCTTTTGAATTTTAACTTTTTAGATCTGAATTCCTGAGTATTCAAACTTTGAATCACTGAATCACTGAACTTGGTCCTCTGAAATAGGTCCGCATTTTTGAACTAGTGAGCTCTAAAATTATGTGCACATTGAACCTGCATTTTTTTTATCCTTTGAACCTAAACTTCAAACCATTGAACCTCTGCGCTGAACTAGGCCATATTTGAACTCAATGAACCTCCTGAACTTCTGAACCTGTGAACTTACCTCTGTACCATTCACACAAACTAAACTTATTTTAATGAGGTTTCACACATATGCATGACATAATAATGTTTGTCTTGAAAGGAATGACATGGAGGGGACCCAAATTTTAAAAAGTTAAAATTAGGGTCAATATGAGAGCTAACACTGTCATACTCTCAGGGAACTTAGTATTTTTAAGATAATACATGATGTACACATAAAAATGCTATATTTCAATACTTGTTACTGTTGAACCATGTATCTTTGTATTATTTACTTGAACCACGTCCAAGTTTTCTTCTGTCATTAGTTTTGCTAAGCCTTTTCCTCTTACCAATTTAGTAATATGGATCTGTAAATTAAACTCTTGAATTCTATTGATCCATTTGCATCTCTTACCAGTCCCTTCTGATTGAGTAAGGATGTCTTTTACTACTAAATGAGGTAAATATCCTAGTACTTTGGCACAAACAAGATAAGGTCTGAATGATTTTACAACTTTTACCAAATAATATGCATGTTTCTCCATCATTTCATAATTTAACTTTGTAGCATGGAGAGATATGCTAAAAAATGCAGTAGGATGCTCAAAACCCTCCTCATCCTTTTGTAATAAAATAACAACAATTGTATGAAAATATGCAAATGAGAATAATGAGAAAGGCTTACTATAATCAGGGGATTTCAAAACAGGCCCCTCATGTACTACTCGCTTGATTATTTCAAAAGGTGATTGGGCTTCCTCATTCCATTGAAACTTTGCAACTTTCTTAAGCAATTTAATTATTGGTTTAACAATCTCAGCAAAATTTGTAATAAATCTTCTCACAAAATTTATCTTTCCTAAGAAAGACTGAATACCTTTGATATTCTTTGGAGCAATGACCTTTTGAATGGCTTCTATCCTTTCTAGGTCAATCCTCACTCCATCCTTTGAGACTATATGTCCCAACAACTTTCCTTCTGTCACTGCAAATTGACATTTTCTGGGATTTAGAGAAACACCATGTTCCAAGGCTTTATTGAAAATATTTTCTAGGTGTTCACAATGATCCTCAACTTTCTTGGTAAATGCAGTAAAATCATCTTGATATATTGCCATGAACAATTCAATAAATTCTTTGAATTCTACATCCATGGCTCTCTGAAAAGTTTCTCTTGCATTTATTAGTCCAAATGGCATTCTAATATATACATATGTTCCCCAAGGAGTGGTAAATGCAGTTTTGAACTGTTCTAATTAGTTAACTAGCACCTAGTTATAGCCTAAGAAACCATCCATCATTGATAATAGCTCACAACCAGAACCTTTTGTAACATTTCTTCCATATTAGGTAAAGAATAATTATCCTTCAGTGATGCAATGTTCAAATTTCTGAAATCAACACACAATCTTATGTCACCATTCTTCTTTCTCACTGGGACCAGATTTGAAACCCAAGTTGAATGTCTTATGGGCTGGATAATCCTAGCATCTTTTAGTTTCATCAAATCCTGTTGCATCTTAGGAGCCAAAAGTGGGTTAATAGGTCTTTGTTTCTGCCTGAATGGATTTACATATGATTTTAATGGGATTTCATGTTGGAAAATGTCTTCCCTATAAGATTTAAAATCTTCATAAGCCCATGCAAACACATGCTTATGTTTCCTTAGTAAATTTATCAAATTTGTTATGACATGGGAATCTAACCCTTTTCCAATATAGACTATTTGAGGAGTGGTCTCTGAGCCTAAGTTTATTTCCTCCAAATCCTCAACTTTAGCATTGCTTATTTTTGATAAGTGTTCCTCTTGATTAGTAAACAATGCTTCTAGTTCTACCAATCCCTTAGGGATCTGGTTAGAACTTAATTGGACAACCTCATTCCTCAAAACACAATTCCTGCCATCAATGACCTCAAGTAAAGAATTACAATCTATGTGCTGGTCTTCATAATGGTCTAGGCATTGAATAAATCTAAGAATATCTTGGTCATCTTCAAATACTTTCCATTTGTAAATATTTTCAGGGACAATTGGTCTTGTCTTAATTTCAACTAGTGATACCCCACTTAGGGTCAAATCTCCATTGTTCAAAGCTACATTAGCTAAGAAATATGCCATGATATTTTTGGACCTCTCTATCCAGTTAATATTAAAGGCATCAAATGATTCAATTTGGTCCCAAATAACATGTTTGTACATTTTCAGTCTATCATTTTTCACAACATATTAGGACCTGACTTGGGCAACTACTAGCTTGGAGTCACCATAAACTTTTAGACATTTTACTCCATGTTAGCAACAATATCTAGCCCCAAAAACAAAGCTTCATATTCTACAGTATTGTTTGTACATTGGAATGATAATAAGAGGGAGTATTTAAAAGTTGCACCTGATGGAGAAATAAATAATACACCATCTCCTGATTCTTCTTTGGAATAGGCTCCATCAAAATATATCTGCCCATCCTATTGTGTACTCAACTCCTTAATCAAAGGATCAACATTTTTACACTGATGAGCACTCCTTTTCACTCTAAAGTTCTCCATGTCAATATCTACACAGTAATGTATATTAGTATCTTCATGTAATTCAATCATATGGGTTGTCCTACCTTCTCTGGACATCTTGACATTATTTCCCACGATATTAAAAGTAGCATAAGATAGATCACATTGAATACGACCTCCCATTGAAGCACTCTATTTCCTTGATAACAACATGCCATAGTGAGGTGGGATGTCGACCACTAACACACTCATAGTTAATACTGTGTTTGGGCATATAGGCAACCTATAAGGTAAGGCTTCAATGGTACCAACAACAAGGATCTCTCTAGAATCCATTGCTTGACATCTCCCATGAGGATTATCAACCTGTAATCCCATCCATCTCATTATTTCTACAGGCATAACAGTATTAGATGCTCCAGAATCTATCATACAATTTTTGAACATCTTACCATTAATTACCAATGTTAGGAAAAAAGGATCAACCATTCCTGGAAAAGTATTTGTGTTTAGATAAATCTAAGGTATCTCAGAAATCATCCCCTCAGGATCTTTTCCCTTGTTGTTAGACTTCTTTTCAATATTTTGTGGTTTTTGGAATTTCAATGGAGAAACATTATTTAATACTGAAAGGATTGTTTCTTTATGTTTCTTTATTCTCATCATTTCTAGAAATGGCACTTTGATAGTCATTTGTGATAGACATTGACCCATAAAAATAGGAGTATATTTTACATTGGAGGATTTTGGTCTTTCAACAATGATATCATTATCCTCTATTTGAATATTCAGAGTAGGCTCTTCCTTTTTTGATTTTTTATTTTCAACTTTAGAAGAGGAAGAACTTGTTTCTGGAACTTTAGCTTTTCCCTCATGTACATCTTTTGAATCATTTGCTTTGCTTACAATTTTGACCTTTGGTTTATTTACATTTTCCACAAGTCCATCTCTTTTGGTGTATAATTAACATATGTTTTGTTTTCTTTGATAAAGATTCCAACTCGTTGACTACCTACATCACCCACTACTCTATTTATCAAGTGGTAGTTACTTCTTGCCTTATTTACTAGACCAGGAGTGATTCTAGCCTTTTCTTCATCAGAAGGTTTTCTTATTGTGGTAGATTCCTGACTATTCTTAGCATAGCATCTTATATCATCAACCTCATCTTCTTCATTGTCAGACAGGACTTATTGATGATACACGTCCATTCTTCCTTGTGAACCATACATGTCATGGTTCTCAACTTCATCTTTAGAATCTATATCAGGGCATGCATATGAATTAATCATATCACGTCGATTGTAATCACATAGCTCATCTTCTTCATATTATTGATTTTTACTAGCATTTGTATCTAGAGCTACAACACAAAAATTAGGGTTGTGTGGGGCTTGACATGCTTCACACCAGTAAGTATAATTGCACATGTTTACAACATTTTTGTGTAGAGGGTCAGGGGTCCTATTTTCAGGTTTATCCTTTCTTGATGGGATAATAGGCTTTCCTTCCTTAAATCGGTTCCCATATAGATGATTCTGCATCCTACTTTATGGATTATAGCTATTGTAGGATGGTCTATTTTTTTGTGGAGCCTTATATTGTTTGTACTCTGGTTCTTTCTAGTTTCTCCTACTAAAACGTGCATCATCTCTTCTACCCATTTTCCCTGACACTCTTCTATTCATTTCTATGTTCACTACAATCTTATATGTATCAGTAAGACTTCTAGGGGTTTTATCTTTGAGAGAATACCCCATCTTAGAATCAAAAGCATTCATATATGTAGTGAGACATACCTTTTCATCTATTCTAATCTTCTAAAATAACTTGTACATGGCTCTTTGGAATCTTGTGTTGAACTCAGTGACTTCTTCATTGAATTTTTTCTTTATATTATTGAGTTCATTTAACAAAAATCCTTCATTTGTTTTGTCACCATACTAATCTTGGAATAAGTCTATTAATTCTTCCATAGATGCTATAGTTCCATTAGATAGTACTCTAAGCCATTCCCTAGCATCTTCTACTAAGGACTGAACAAAGAGTTTCATTATGACATCTTCATGATTAATATTCAGATCATATATGATATCTATAAAAATTTTCAAATGTACTTCACAAGAAATAACATTATTTCCTAAAAAATTTGGGACTTTTTCCCCAATATCATTTGGTACTACATTAGGGTAAACAGGAATACCAATAAAAGTAAATTGTTTGTACCTTTCTGGATGCAGTGGTTTCCTTTGAAATCTTTCATCATCCTGTAAAGTAGTAACTTTGGCTTTTGAATGTGTAGTATTCTCAGCACCAACATAGGAATATCTACAAGATTGCAAGAAATCAATCTTCTTTTTCATCTCCAAGGTTGTAGCTTCAACTTCTTCCTTTTCCAACATATTAGCCATGGTTTCTTTCTCCTTTCTTGATCTCTCAAGATCAATGTCTAGTTTAGACATTTGTTCTGTTAGGACTTTGTGAGTTTTTGATTCATCAATTTCACTTCCAGTAACTTTCTTTTTTTCCTTTATCTCTAGAAGCTTGTGAACCAAAAGCATTGTGAGTGGCTGGTGTCTCTTGATTTCTATGAGACCTTTCAACATTCTTTGCTACTTGATGTCTTAAAGATCTTCTTAATTTATCAACATTTCTTTGATCATGTTTTTTATTTTTCAAATCTTTTTCTCTTTTCTTTTGCTGAATAATGGCCAACTGCCTCATTAATATCCTTTCCTCTTCAGCAAGTTCATTAGAAGGAACTTCATAATCTGAACTGATAGTATCTGTCCCTTCTCTCTCACTAGAATTACTGGTAATTGCATATGATTCTAATCCTAGGTCAGGGGTTTCTTCATATTCTAAGGTGTTCCCCTCATGACTGGATTGGATTACATCTTTTCTTCTTCTTTTCTTGGAGACGAGTCATCTATATTAGCTTGGTTCTTCTTTTCTCTCCAAGACATTGTAGTCCTAGAAGTAGTTGGCATTCCAGTTTCCAATTCTACTTCAGGGTTACCTCTCACTCTTGATCTTGTATTCATATTGAAGATTTGTATGAATACTGAAATTTACTTAGCACTAATTACAAAGATTTTCTTTGAGAGTCAACACCCAAAAAAAATTGGGAAAATATAACACAACCAAATATGGATACTATAAGAGTGAATTAAACAGGAAAACACAACTATGGTATTTGTAATTCTCTTCTTTAACCAGATTCTGGGATAATTCTTAAATATGAATAATTATAACCATCCCTAGTAGAGTCGCCAACTTGTTAGGGATTTTTATTGTAGGTTCTTAAAACAACGTGAATGCTTAATCTTTATATTTCCAATTTAAATCATGCAAGAGAAAGCCTAATTGACCAGGACTAGTTCCTCCTTCTACTTTGAGATCCACAGGCTTAGGCAGGTGTACCTTCTAATGATTACTAATTCTCAATATCTATGATAGTGGATTAGCACTTTTACTGACTGGCTAGTTGTATTTTACTGTATCAATTGATGAAACTCCTTACATATGACAATGATTAACTGAATACAGAGCATTATAAGCCAAATTATGATCTTGACAATAACAACTACTAGTGAGATAAGGATTCTCATCCTTCTTCCTTTTGGAGTTCTCTGAACCTAGGAGGTCTAACCTAGTGATTCTGTCTTGAAGGAATCAACAAACTGAAGTGTAAATGATTGATTTTCTTTAAATTTGGATGATGATTAACTGTTTTCCAAACTGCAAACTAGTTCCTAATCCTTGGGCAAAGAGTCAATATCAAATGTAAATCCACAATAAACTAATTAATGAAAATACATGCAATTTAGATAGAATGCCTTAAAAACTATTCTTTCACTCCTACACCCTTGTTATCAGATCCTAACACTAATTCTTAGCTCTCTGGGATCACCTATAAGAATTACTCCTTCCTTGAAGGAACTCACAAGTAACTGCACAATCACCTTATAATTGGTATATCTAGAATGCCTTGAAAATTAAACATAAAAGAGCTAGAACAAAAATATAAAGAGAAAACACAAGATATAGAATAAAAATTGCAATGTATTTTATTCATATTGTTATTGCTTCAAATACATTCAATAGACCATAAGTACACAATTTAGACAAAATTGAGTGGTCTACCTTGCAATTATATTTCACTTCTCATCCTTTTACAAAAATGATACAAATTGATATATATAGAGTCTAAATCATCTTTGAATCCTTAAATAATAAGGATGCAACAAGATTTAGATGGTTTAAGACCTAACCCTAAAAGATAGAAGAAGACAAAATACAAATAGACCTCAAGCGGTGGAAGGACAAAATAAGAACACAATCAAATTTGATTTTGAAATTTCTTGATAGTTGGCACCTTTGTCTGAAGATATTTTGGATAGCCTCCAATATTTATTGTGAGATTTAGTGACTGTCATTACAGGATAACATACACTAATATTTCTGATGACTAACCTCACTGTGCTCAAAGATCAGGTGCCAGGTGTCCTTTTACTCTTCATCTATTATGTCAAGGTCAGTTGTCATAGGTTTTTTTTTCTTGGGATTTGTGAGAACATCCCATGGTGCAACACCTTCCTCTGTAGGCTAATTAAAGCTCATAATGATTTCTAATTGTGCCTTTTGCCTCTCCCATCTAGCATCTATTATTCTTTTGACATCTGTCACAAACTTGTTGAAGAATGTCTCGGCCTTAAATGCCTCACCTAAGGTTCTATTGAACCTTTCCATATCCAATTCATTATTTCCATAAATAAATGCCTCTTTACTAGGAAATAATGAATCAAATTCATTTCTCCATATCTCCACTGCCTTGATCTGATCATCCTCTTCTCTTATTGGAGGTATAAACTTATTATAATTAGGTCCAAACATATTTAATCTAGCCTCTATCTGATTTTCCTTTCCCTTAAAGAAGGACAAGGTTTTTCCAATTTTCTCTATCTCTTCACCTACCTCTGTTACTATTTCTAGTAAGTCTTCCCTAAGTGGTTTCAGGGTTGCTAATCTCTCAAATAAATTGGTCCTAACCGACCAAGTCCCAAAATAGGAGTTCAATGTTGAAACAAAATTTGTCACCTCAATTCGTAGACCAGGTAACTTGTTGTATGATCCATGTACAAGGTCAACCTTATCCTTCAAAATATTAGTCCTGTGTTGCAAAATATTCAAAAAGGCTTCTAGAGACACATTATTTTTCTCATTATCTTTTTGCTCTGTTTCCTTCTGCTATGTTTTCTTTGTTTGTACCAAGGTATCTATAACTTTCCTTTTCTCAGTAGGAACAGGTTCAGACATCTCTTGTAGTTTTTAATTTAGCTCTGCTACTAGATTTTCTAGTGCTTTTATCTTTATCAAGCCCATCTCTCTATCCTTCACAACAAGACTTGCTTCATCAAATAGATTTTGATACCTATTTGACATTTGTACAACTTTTGCCTCATTAAGATGAGAAAAGTGTGTTAAGGCTTGTGAAATCTCTAAGTCTCCTGTATTGTGAATAGACCATATGATTTTGTCCCCTTCCATCTTCTCTTGTACATTTATCAATGATGGCTTCTCATTTTTGGGAGCTAGAGCCCACATAGCTATGGTTTGGGACTATGCATTATAACCACATCCTTTAATCATCTCTCCCACCTGTGTTTTTAAAGAGAATTTTATGTCTAGCTACCTTATAATTTGATCAATGATGAAGGCTGAAGCTAGGTCCCATCCTTCTAAAAGTAACATGCCACTAGACTTAATTAGCTGTCTAGGTTCATTAGGGGTCATATTCTCTGATTCTGGATTATATTCTTGAAGAGCCTGCAAGGCTTCACTTATTATTTCTTCCCCTCCTACCAATTGAAGTTGTGCCCCCACTTTCTATTATTTATCCCAAATAAGAAAATCCTTGAATTCTTTTGTTTTTATGAATTCATCATCTTTCAAGAATTCCTCTTGTTGTAACTCCCTTTCATCTTGACATAAAAAGAGTGGTATCTCAACATTTTCATCCGTGTCCTCTCTTTTCTTCTTTCCTTCTCATATGAAATTCCTCAATTGACGATCATAGGCTTTTGTTCTAGGGAATAGTACACTCACTTTATCTTTTTTCCTCTTCTGTTTCTTGACATCGGAAGGCTCCCTTGTTTCCACCTTTTGCTTTTTCTTTGGAGGTTCAACAACTACCTCAGTCTCTTGTCCTTGAGTTAGGTCAATTATGTTTTCCTCAGTATGAGGTGGCTGATCCATTGGTGGAGGGATTTGAGTTGAGTAACTGCTATCACTATATTCTGAGTAAGATTGTTTGTTTGGACCTCTATCCTTATCCTCTATCTATTTCCCCATCCGGTTGTGCAATGTCTCATAAGAGTCAATCATCTTATCTAATCTATGTAAATAAGGCATATCTAGGAAATAGCCCCCAAATCGGATCCCTTTCTTCTTAATTTGTTGCTCTAAATCCATCAAGTATTGGTAATTTGTTATTCTGCTTGAAATTTCATCCTCTTCAAGGATGTTCCTAATAAGATCCTATTCTTCACATGGCTGATGTTCTTTAGTAATTGGAATGGATGGTGTCGAAATTTTCTTGGCACTTTTTATGAACCCCTCTATATCAATGTATCTATACAGGGCTACATTCATTATATAATGCCTGAACTACCCATTCACAGCATCATAGGCCCTCTTACCAATTGTAAAATTAGAAACAATAAACTGTCGACATGTGAATGTTCCTTTTCTATGTGGAGGCAAATGCTCCCTATAAGTCATCATGAGCTTCCATAAGAATTCCATGAAAACAATCCTTGGTGGTACCCTATATTGTAAAATGTGTAAAGGCTGGGAACAACCATAAACTCTAATAAGAGTGAAATTATTGTGGTAATAAAAGTCTCCCCAATTGTGATCTCCATTCCATTTATCAATAAATTTGCAGGGCCTCATGAATTATAATACTTTGATTGGTAGCCTAGTCATATTGACTCCTAAGGTGCTCAACAATGGATATAGCATCCAGTTATGGAAATCATATAACTCATTCTCTCTAGATGTGTAATTCCATGCCCTCAACCAAAGTTGCACATGGTTGGCTTGACCATGATAGAATCTTTTTGGTCTCAAATTGGGCAGGTCCATGATGTTGAAATTATAGAAATAAAATAAGTGCATGAGTAAAGAATATTGTAGGAATTTAGGGCTTCCTTCCTTCTTCTAGATATCCACAAACCCTTGGTGCATTTTATCAATTACATATTGAATGTAATCATAATCTGTGCTAACATAGGGACTTTGCAAGTCCAAAATTATTATTAGCATATCAGAAGATACTCTTTCTCTTCCACTATCAACCCATAAAACTCTACACAAGGCATAGGAAATGTACTTCATGTAAAATGCAAGGTCCTTGTAGAAATAGGGTGCATTGTCACTAGGAATAGGTGCTATATAGTTCTTGGTTCCTTTCAACACATGGGATTGAATTAATTTGGCTACAACACCAGTCTCCCTAGTATACCTAGCAGCTAAGGCTTTCAGGTTTATCTCTATTGTGCAAGGGTTATATATATTGAATGATTTCATGAATGATGCCCTATCAAGAGTTAGTAGGATTGTACCATCATATTTCTCAATGGTCCTTGAAATGGTCCACATCCACAAACACATCAGGAACTATTAATTTTTCTAACGTTGACGTCCAAGGTTTTGACATGGGAACATGACCCTCACTATTCTTATGGAAGTAGTTAAATAAATGCTATCCTGAATAATCAAGAATTTTTGCATCTCTAATGTAAACCATATTGTCACCAACGTATTCATCATTTACCTTCTTTCCTTGGTTTGATCTTGGAAGGAGAGCTATGAATTCCTTTGAGTAATTTCTCTTTCCCTTCAGAAAATCATCACCATCTTCACTCTTTCCACTAGTTGAAGCAACACTCACTGATCTGCTCATCTTATCTGTTGTCAATTACAACACTACTGATAAAATCTCTTTCCTTACTCTACAAATTTGGAAAACTCTGTTCTCTTGAAAGCACTGATCACTCTATGAAAATTCTTAGCTCTGGAGACTAAAACTCTGGTAAAATGAAATGAACAATGATAATGCCTATTTATTCAGACAAATCAATGCACCAGTCTCTTTGAAAATCATGAATTTGCAATTTAGTCAATTTTGTCATTACTTCTATGTGCTGTGATATCAATTTATCCTCCTAGTTGTGGCATTTGAAACTGACAAGTGATCAATTTTAAATGAGTTCTTTTGCATTTAAAACCTTATCATATTCGAAATAGGCTCCAGATCTGATATGATTGGCTCATTTAACACAACTCAAAAAATCTTTAAACATGTTGTCACAATCTTTGTGTTCTAATTGGTTGATGACTGTACAACATGGTGCAGGAGAAAACCTTACTTTTACCTTGTTCAAACTTTGGTTTCCTTCTGCGACTACATGAATACTTGATCTCTTTGTCACTAAGAGTTAGCTTTAACTCATGTTATGTTCTGAAACTTAACGACCACCATTCGATCAAGACTTTGATCAACGGTTATCTCTTAGTCACGGAATGAATGCAATTAACTCATATTTCTTTTGAGACTCTACAACTAAGGCTTAAAATAACTCTTTTTTTAACCTTTAGTTTCTTTAGAGACTTTGCGACTATATGAATTCAAAGTCGCTGAAAGATTTTACTGACCTTGAGTTTCTTTTGAGATTACAAGACCATCGTCAGATCTTCTTTCAATAAGATGGTTTGCATGAAATCTCACATCTATCTTGTACTTTATGTTTTTAATCTGAGACTTTGTGACTACCCTTTGATGACTTCTAATCCAATGTCTCGTGTGAAATCTCCTTAGCTTTGTCTTTAACTACAATTCATTTTGAGACTTCACAACTAAAGCTATCTCAAAGTCGCAGGATAAATTTCTTTACCTCAGGTTTGCATTGAGAATTTACGCAGACCACAGATCTCTGTCATGATTTAGACACGTGTCCAAATCAGATTCTTTACCTCTAAATCACTAAGCTTTCTTTGACTTGTTGACTTTTATCTATGACTTCATGCCGTCCATTAGATCTTTTCTTATTTATGGTTCAAATTCCTTCGCTGCAAACTTCACTTGAGCTTTTACTTAACCATTATCAACCATAGTCCTTATTGAGACATCATGACTAACTGAATCTTATTATTGTTGAATAACTTATCTGACTCAATGTTTACTTGGAGATTGAACGCCAGCCCTTAGATCTTTTTCAAATCTAACGGTAGTCGCAAGATCTCATAAACTTTTATCTCACGACTAAGCGTTGGCCACAAGATTAACTTTGCATCAGACGATAGTCGCTATATCTCATATCATTAAACTTAACCCTTTTTTTCATTAGAGATCTCGCAACTAAATGCATTTAACTCATTTCTTAAAGCTTGGTTCACTTGTGAGACACCGTGACTGAAGAAAATTGAAGTCTCTTTATGAATTCTTAACTGAAGAGTTTACTTTGAGACTTCATGCCTACGATTGGATCATCCCTTAAATCAATGGTTATTGCTGAATCTCATGAACTTTGACTTAACTCTTGTTTCCTTTTGCGATCACGCGACTGCATGAAAACTTCAACCCATCTTTAACTCTGATCTTTTTATGAGATTGTGTGACTGAATGATCTCAAAGTTGCCAAAGGATTCTTTAACTCTGGGGTTTTGAACAAGACTTTGCGTGAACCACAAGATCATAATCTAGACCAACGATCAGTGTTAAGTCTCCTTATCATGGAAAGCATATTCTTTCTTTTGTGAGATAACATGAATAAATCATTTTGCCAAGTCTTGAAAGAAAGTGGAATATTCTTTGAGCTTAAAGAGACATTGCGACTTAACATTGAAACAAGAATAGATCATATGACTTAAGTGACTCAGATTTTCTAAAAAAGTAACTTCAAAATAGAAACCATCTGTGGAGAACTAGGTTTTTCTTGAATATGAATGAACATTGACCTAGGACCTTAGGGTTTTTTCACATTTCATTGAATTTTAACACTCAGAGACCATCATTTGCAAATAAATTTTGATAGAACTGGACAAGAATTTGACATTTATGCAGGAATTTGACTGGGAACTCAAAATTTTTAATAGAAAGTTTCAATACTGGAAATACAACCAACACATACTATCAGGTCAGCAAGTATTTTTGACTACTCTCTAACAATTATAGCACATAGAGGAAATCCTTTAAGAAGGTGGACTTAACACTCTTTTTGTAAATCTCGTAATCAAGCGCACACTTAAAAGTGTTGTTAAAATATCTTAACAGAGTAGACCTAACCAGTCTAAAATGTTACTCCTAACATGCTAAGATCATCAGAAGTGATCACACTTGTAGCCTTAACTGGTACCTTCCATTCTATAGATAGTGAAGATTTGTGGGTTTCATCTCCATCGCATTTTTTACCTTCTAACATGGGTTTTATGCATTACCAATTCTTGTGTCATGTGTAAATGAATTTCATGAATGTTTCTATGAATGTTTACATGCAATTAATTTTATGTTTTATTATTACATGCATAAGGTAGAAAATCAATATGGTTGGTAATGCAAGTAAAGATTACTAAAGGATAATTGAGAAAAAGTTTTAAGGGTACTGATTCACCCCTCCCCTCTCAGTACACACCATTCCATTATTCCAACACCCTTATCTTTTTGACAAACTATACAAGTCTCTACATACTTTTGGATAACCCTATTACTCCAATTGCACTTTGAAGTTGTCATTAGTTATCAAGCAGACATAATGAACAATCGGTAATAGAGTCACAAACAAGATAGTCAGTATAATCACTGAAGTAAAGAGTTAATCAAGAGCATTGATCATGCCTAGAGTTAACCAAGCACAGTGATTATCGAGTAGACAGACTATACCGAGTAGTGAACAACACTGAGCTACACAACATAACCAAACACCACTATAACCGAGATACATAGACAACACCGAGCACCGAGAGACAACAATAACCAAGTGGAATAGAGACCACCTAAAAGTTTGTTATGGCACATCATTCTATGTAAAAACTTTTATCTGACCTAGATAACGGTTTACAGGATTGAGGAGGACATTAATTACAGAAATAATTTTTTATGTATCTTATGTGTAGATGATCAAGGCAAATTTTGTACATCATTGATCTTAGGGTAAGGATATAATTGTTAAGCCCTAATTAGGTCATATCGTTTGATATATAAATGTATAAATATCAAATTGTGTAAATTATGTTGATCAAGAAATGATCAAGTGGCCGCCATACTACATACATCAAATATCAAACAAGGATTTTAAGGACATAGACTACATTGCAGAAATCAATTTTCAGAACTAAGGCAATCCTATCGAGCAGAACAGAGCAGAAGGTATTATCATTCACATTGAGGTGATATATTTTTGTATGAACATAATGGATCTGTATCAACAATATTGAGATTATATATGTTTTAGATCAAACTTCTCTTACTCTCTAACAATTGCAATAGATCCCTAAATCTCTTAATAGAGTAGACTTAACTGTCTTATTGTAAATCTCTTAACTGAGTACACACATAGATTATGTTGAAAAATCCTCACATGAGGTAGATCTAATCGATCTCATTGTTACTCCTAATGGGGTAAGATCATCAAAAGTGATCATTCTTTGTAAAGATTTAACAAGCTAACTTTATTTTTGCAGTTGTGAAGTTATGTAGGTCTCATCCCCACTGCGGTTTTTACCTTCTAACAAGGGTTTTCTGCAATACTAAAATACTAGTGTCATGAGTACTTAATTTTATGTATGTGTATTGTTTACTTTACATGCATTTGCATTTCAACAGTGATACTATATGTTTGGTTGATGCAGGAGCATCCTAGGTGTAAGAGCAATCTTGCATCACCCAAAAATATTTTCTAGTTTCTTTTCAATAAGGATTATTTTGTGCAGAGTTACTATTTTTAGTAAGTTTTCTATTTGAGCTTAGAATGTTCTATTTTATTTCCTGGAGGTTCACTTTGATTGTATCAGTTTTCCAGTAAAGTTTCATTGCCAAATCAAGTCTAGTTTTGTAGATATTGGATATTTTTGGTATTGGCGACAGGGTACAAAAAATTCAAACTCAATTTTGAAGGCTTTAGAGGCTCCGAATGTGGTCAAAACCTTGTTTGAATAAGCTTTCCTTTGTAAGGAATTGCAGAGAACTTTGTGGCATTTTTGAAATGGGGTTACGGTGGCCCACCGGGTCAACGGTTGATGAGTTATAGTCTCTGAAAGTTGCGCTACCTGAACTTGAAAATGTTAAAGTTTCTTCAAAATTTATTTTTGGGTTCTAAAGTTTTTTGGGCCTACTCTAATGTAATAAAAATGAATAATAATATCTTAGGTTTGGTCGGGCTCAAACTTTAGGGTTTGATTTCTAGAGTCTTCTTGGGCGGTTAAAATTGGCTATATATTGAAGGCCCGTAGGGTTGTCTAGGGCAGTTCTGGGTTATGCAGATGGTGGCTCTGGCTTGCGGATTATTGTAATAAAATTCCCATATGGATTTTCATGTTGCATTTCTGAAGGTGCATGTTATATTTCAAAATATTGTAATTTCATTTCACGGTGGATAATAGAAAGCTCATTCCTGTCTTTGCGAATCTTGTTATTCTCAATTTTGTTGTGTGTTTGTGTTAATAAGGGGAGAACCCCTCATCAAAATCTCATCTAACCAGACTCCATTTAGAATTAATAAAATTTCCAGGCCAAATAAATTGACATGAGAGAGCATCAAACTCCTTCACATAGATGGAGGGGGAAACCTGCAGAAAAATTGTAAATAGGAAAATATTGAACCGCCGACTTCATGAGAGTCAATATGCTAGCAAAAAAAATCCATCCACAAGTCCAGTGACTAACCCTTTTCTATAATTTATCAAAATATCATGGCAAATCTCTCTCAATTGAGATCCCAAATCAAGAGGAATCTTGAGATACACCAAAGGAAGCGACCCAATATGGAACTTGAGAATGTGATAAATTTTATTCTGGATGGCCCAAGGAGTATAAAAGAAGAAAATAGAAGAATTTGTCTCATTAAAATTTTCCCTGAGATATCCAAATACATATCCAAGGCTCTCCTAAAATTGATAGCTTCATTTATTCTAGCTCTACCCATGAGATCAGTATCATCAAAAAATTGAAGATGCAAATAAGGAGGCAATCTATTTCCCCAACTTCATCCTTATATTAAGCCTTGCCTAACCCTATCTTCGATGAATCTATAAAGTCCCTTAGCCATGATGCTAAATAGATAAGGAGAGAGAAGATCCCCTTGAGGAAGACCCTTAGAATCCTGAAACAAATTTGAAGTACCTTCATTGACTAGAACTAAGAAGGAAGTGGAAGAGACACAACTCATGACCCAATCCACCCATTCCTCACAAAATCCAAAAGACAATATAATTTTCTATAAGGAGGACCATTTAACTCTTTCATAAGGTTTTTTCATGTCCATCTTGATAAGCATTTCCTTTTATTTAGATATCTTCATAGAGTGAATGGTTTCATCTGCAATCACTATCCCATCAAGAATTTGTCTACCCATAAATAAACTAATTTTCTCATTAGAAATAAGATCTTTGAGGCACAACTTGAGCCTCTAAACAATAAATAGTCTTATAATCCACATTGCATAGTGCTATGGGTCTAAACTGATCAATTTTTTTTTCATTCTCTTTTTTAGGAATCAGAGTAATAAATGTAGCATTCATATCTCTCAACATTTTTTTATTTTTTTATGATTCCTGAACAACTATTAAAAGATCAAGCTTAATAATTTCCCAAAATTCTTGATAAAATTTAACTAGGAAGTCATAAGGGCCTATACCTTACCTTTTTCATACTAAACACATCATCTTCCACTTCTTTCAATGATATAGGGCATGTGACCCATATTCATTGATGACATGTAACTGATTAAATGTTTGATAATGTTAAGTTGAAGATAATGTAAGGCATTAAATCAGTTAATGGTTTGTATTGTCATTGATGTCAAATTGATATCATTTGTATGGTCATGTACATAATTCCAAAGACTTTAGAGAATCAATGGAACAAAGGTTATGCTTTCAACAATGCATAAAATTCAAGTATTCACTAAGTGACAGATAACACCGACGAAGTGCACACCATCGGTAAAGGCTACGAAGCAAGCCACAGGATGCCCGATGAGCTGAAAACAGAGTTGCTTGAGGAGTAAAAATCCAATGATGCCCGACGGACGGAGATCCCAAAGCTAACTAAAGTCACACTGATGAGACAGGTAGTTGTAACCGACGACTAACTGAAGAGTTGACCGATGGAACATAGAGTTTAGAAAATGACAAAATATCTAGCTGGCAAGAGCTAAAGATAGAATTAACTGGTTGTTTTCTTTGTTTTATTCGACCAGAGTTAAGTAATTGATTTAAAGCTGATTTATACAGTTGGCATGAAGATAACTATGAGACAAATAAGGAGTTATGCTTTAAATCAAATTGGCTGGATTGTTTTTTACGCCAAGAATCAAGAATCAAGAATCAAAAATCAAGAATCAAGAATCAAGAAACAATGAATATCATGTCTATATAAGAGAAAAGCTTAATTCATTTTTGTATCACATGAAAAGGGGATTAAGGGGAGTGAATAGAAAGAGGATTCTAAAGAGAAATTGATGAAGAACAACTTCATGCAGTACTGATCAATCAAGCTAAAGGAGAGTTAAGGAATTTTGCAGACACCGATGAACAGTAAGCACAACATCACAGAATAGAAAGTATGGAGCACAAAATAATTGAATTGATACATTGATCAAAGAGGTTATGTACTTAAATAGATCTAAAAATATGCAATTCAAGTTGCATTAGAAATAGGTCATTTTGTTTCAGTTTAACCATTGAAGCATCAAGTCTCTTAACAGAGCAGGACTTAACAGTCTTCTATATATTTAGGTATATCCCAAGGAGTACCAAAAATGTTGATTCACAAAAGTAGCATTGGATATGCCCGATGCCTATTGGCAGTCTAAGAGAGAGGCTGATTTAAGGATGGCAGCATTAGATGCCCGATACTAAGTGACAACCTATATGTGTAAAATTATCTAACAAGGTCACACCTAACAGTGTGTTTGTAACCTTTAACAGGGTTGGCTCCTAACAGGGCTAACTTCAGAAGAGTGAAAATTTGGGGTACCTGTCCTAGTGGTTTTTTCCCTTAACAGGGTTTCCATGTTAAAATCCATGTGTTATATGTGTGTATGATATATTTCTTTACTGTTTTATATCTTACATAATTCATTCTGGATTTATCGGTATACTCTGCATATTTACTATATTTCGGTAAATCGATAACTGCTTATCGGTAAACATTAAGAAGAAGGTTTAACAAAGAAATCTGACAATTAGTAAGTTGATATAAGTTGTTCAAGGCATTCATCTTGTAGGACAAACATAACTTGAGAAATAATTAGTGGTTATAAGAGTTGAAGGGTTGATTTAAGGATTAATTTGAGGCCATTGATTCACCCCCCCTCTCAGTTATTGCTAACAATTGGTATCAGAGCTTGTGTACTTAGAAGGAAGGTTTCAAGACCTAAGCCAAAGATCACAAGATGAATAGATGAGATGTGCCCAAGTTGAACAAAGATAATTTTCTTCATGGCAGAGCAGAATAAGACTCCACTTATCAGGTATTGGTAATGATGTTACTCAATTCCTAGAAACTGAATATGTGTTTCCCAGAGGAGCACCAACAGTTGAACAAATGAGAGAGAAGCATGAACATAATGGCATGATGATAGAGCTTTCTTCCTCACTCTCCAATGCTGAATTTGAAGATGTCAAAGAATGCAAAACTGCAAAGCAGATGTGGGACAAATTGAAGCTTGTACATAGTGGTGACAAAAATGTTTTGAGAGCCAAGGCAAAAAGCCTTAGAGGAAAGTTTGATGATCTCAAAATGAAAGTAGGAGAAAAAATCACTCAGTACAACACAAGAATTAAAGAAGTGGTCAATGCTATCCAAGGAGTTGGAGGTGTACTAGAAGAAGATACAGTGGTAAGTAAAATTCTAAGAACCTTACTGCCTACTTATGCTATTAGAGTATCTTCCATTCAAGAAATGAGAGTAGTAGCAA
>MU226859.1:3213378-3245726 GCA_018584345.1 Thuja plicata
GTCAAAGGGAGAGAGATTATCCATATTATCACATTCTCCTGAGAAAGACTATCCATTATCAGATTACTCCAACAGGGAGAGATTATATCCTTAAGGAGAGAAAGTTGTATGAAAGATTATACAAAGGAAGAGTTGCTAAAAAGAGAAAAAGACATCAAAATAGGAGGACAGTCAAAAGGAGAGAATTTGACACAAGAAAAGGACTCAACACATCAGAAGCCAAGAGAACTACAAGAATCAAATCTAAGCTAAAATAGAGCTTACCGAAGTTTTGACATTTATTGGTTGACAAAAGGGAGAGATTGGTAGTTTGATGAATCTCAACAATTGTATTTCATATTGTATTAGAAATAGTATAGTGTGATAATATAAGCTTGTTTCCATTAATGCCAAAGGGAGAGATTGATGACATGTAACTGATTAAATGTTTGATAATGTTAAGTTGAAGATAATGCAAGGCATTAAATTAGTTAATGGTTTGTATTGTCATTGATGTCAACTTGATATCATCTGTACGGTCATGTACATAATTCCAAAGACTCCATAGAATCAATGGAACAAAGGTTATGCTTTTACCAATGCATAAAAGTCAAGTATTCACTAAGTGACAGATAACACCGATTGAGTGCACACCATTAGTAAAGGAAATGAAGCAAACCACAGGATGCTTGACGAGCTAAAAATAGAGTTTTCCGATGAGTAAAAATCCAATGATGCCTGACAGACAAAGATCAAAGATAACTGGAGCCACATCGATGGAACGGGAAGTTGTAACCGATGATTAACTAAAGAGTTGACCGATAGAACAAAGAGTTCAGAAAATGACAAAATATCTAGCTGGCAAGAGCTAAAGATAGACTTAATTGGTTGTTTTCTTTGTTTTATTTGACCAGAGTTAAGTAATTGATTGAAAGCTGATTTATACAGTTGGCATGAAGATAAATACAAGACAAATTAGGAGTTATTCTGTAAATCAAATTGGCTGGATTGTTTTTTATGCCAAGAATCAAGAATCAAGAATCAAGAAACAGTCAATATCATGTCTATATAAGAGACAAGCTTAATTCATTTTTATATCACATGAAAAGGGGATTAAGGGGAGTGAATAGAAAGATGATTCTAAAGAGAAACTGATGAAGAAAAAATTCATGTAGTACTGATCAATCAAGCTGAAGGAGAGCTAATGAATTCTGCAAACACCGATGAACAGTAAGCACAACATCACAGAGAAGAAATTATGGAGCACAAAAGAATTGAAATGATACATTGATCAGAGAGGTAATGTACTTAAATAGATCTAAAAATCTACAATTCAATTTTCATTAGAAACAGGTCATTTTGTTTCAGTTTAACCATTGAAGCATCAAGTCTCTTAATAGAGCATGACTTAACAATCTTCTATATATTGAGGTACATCCCAAGGAGTGCCAAAAAGGTTGATTCATGAAAGTAGAATTGGATATGCCCGATGCCTATTGACAGTCTAAGAGAGAGGTTGATTCAAGGATGGCAACATTAGATGCTCGATACTAAGTGACAACCTATATGTGTAAAATCCTCTAACAAGGTCACACCTAACAGTGTGTTTGTAACCTTTTACAGGGTTGGCTCCTAACAGGGCTCACTTCAGAAGATTGAAAATTTGGGGTACTGGTCCGAGTGTTTTTTTCCCTTAAAAAGGTTTCCACGTTAAAATCCATGTGTTATATGTGTGTATGATATATTTATTTACTATTTTATATCTTACATAATTCATTTTGGATTTATCGGTATACTCTACATATTTACTATAATTCGGTAAATGGATAACTGCTTATCGGTAAACATTAAGAAGAAGGTTTAACAGAGCAATCCGACAAGTAGTAAGTTTATATAAGTTGTTCAAGGCATTCATCTTGTAGGACAAAAATAACTTGAGAAATAATTAGTGGTTATAAGAGTTGAAGGGTTGATTTAAGGATTAATTTGAGGCCACTGATTCACCCCCCCTCTCAGTTATTACTAACAATTCATTTCATTGGACACCATTCAGGTAATGCAACTTAGAGTAGAAGATTCATTCTCCTTAGCAAGAAGGGAGTCATCAGAAAATAGAGAAGAGAAATACTAAAAATATTCCTCAGAAATTTCCCTCAATGAGATTACCATTTCTTCTAGCTATGATAGAGTTATGAAAGAAATTAGTGTTGTTATCTCCTTCTTGTATCCAATAAATTATAGACTTTTATTTCTAGAAGATCTCCTCACGGAGTTCCTATTCCTCCAGATCTTTAACTTCCATAGACTCCTCCTGACTGAGATCCAATGTGAGCCCTCGATCACAAATTTTCCTAGTGATAGAATCAAGATGAGCTTGTGTTTCCATCTTGTTGAAGTAAATATTCCCAACACACTGTCTTTGCCATATTCTGAGCTTATACTTCCCATATTGCAATTTATTTATAAAACTTTACATAGTTGTACCATGAGAGGGATCCCCTTCATACCACCAATAGATCATTGAATCATAGAGAGAAGGATCCCACAACCACAATGAGATTACCATTTCTTCTACCTATGACAGAGTTATGAAATAAAGTAGTGTTGTTATCTCCTTCTTGTATCCAATAAATTTCCCTCAATGAGATTACCATTTCTTCTAGCTATGAAAAAGTTATGAAAGAGAGTAGTGTTGTTATCTCCTTCTTGTATCCAATAAATTATAGACTTTTATTTCTAGAAGATCTCCTCACAGAGTTCCTATTCCTCCAGATCTTTAACTTCCATAAACTCCTCTTGACTGAGATCCAATGTGAGCCCTCGATCATGAATTGTCCTCGTGATAGAATCAAGATGAGCTTGTGTTTCCATCTTGTTGAAGTAAATATTCCCAACACACTATCTTTTCCATATTTTGAGCTTATACTTCCCATATTGCAATTTATTTATAAAACTTTACATAGTTGTACCATGAGAGGGATCCCCTTCATACCACCAATAGATCATTAAATCATATTCCCAACACACTATCTTGTTCCCAACATACCACCAATAGATCATTAAATCATTAAATCATATTCCCAACATACCACCAATTTATTTATCTTATTGAAGTAAATATTCCCAACACACTACCTTTGCCATATTTTGAGCTTATACTTCCCATATTACAATTTATTTATAAAACTTTACATAGTCATACCATGAGAGGAATCCCCTTCATACCACCAATAGATCATTAAATCATAGAGAGAAGGATCCCGCAACCACAATGAGATTACCATTTCTTCTAGCTATGACAGAGTTATGAAAGAAACTAGTGTTGTTATCTCCTTCTTGTATCCAATAAATTTCCCTCAATGAGATGACCATTTCTTCTAGCTATGACAAAGTTATGCAAGAAAGTAGTGTTGTTATCTCCTTCTTGTATCCAATAAATTATAGACTTTTATTTTTTGAAGATATCCTCACAGAGTTCCTATTCCTCTAGATCTTTAACTTCCATAAACTCCTCCTGACTGAGATCCAATGTGAGCCCTCAATCATGAATTTTCCTAGTGATAGAATCAAGATGAGCTTGTGTTTCCATCTTGTTGAAGTAAATATTCCCAACACACTATCTTTGCCATATTTTGATCTTATACTTCCCATATTGCAATTTATTTATAAAACTTTACATAGTTGTACCATGAGAGGGATCCCCTTCATACCACCAATAGATCATTAAATCATAGAGAGAAGGATCCCGCAACCACAATGAGATTACCATTTCTTCTAGCAATGATAGAGTTATGAAATAAAGTAGTGTTGTTATCTCCTTCTTGTATCCAATAAATTATAGACTTTTATTTCTAGAAGATCTCCTCATGGAGTTCCTATTCCTCCAGATCTTTAACTTCCATAAACTCCTCTTGACTGAGATCCAACGTGAGCCCTCGATCATGAATTGTCGTAGTGATAGAATCAAGATGAGCTTGTGTTTCCATCTTGTTGAAGTAAATATTCCCAACACACTATCTTTGCCATATTTTGAGCTTATACTTCCCATATTGTAATTTATTTATAAAACTTTACATAGTTGTACCATGAGAGGGATCCCCTTCATACCACCAATAGATCATTAAATCATAGAGAGAAGGATCCTGCAACCACATAAGATAAAATTTAAAAGAGGGGAACATTGAGATATTAGGAGGAAGCATGGATATTTTAATTGGCCAGTGATTTAACCCTCTCTAGTCCAATATCTTTGAACTAGTGTTCCATCTATCACTCAGCTAGAAGCAAGAGAAAAGAAATTTATCCAATCTCTCAGCAACTGCTTCCATTCCCTTTATTCTATTATTCCACGTATAGACACCACAATTAGGCTCCACATAAATCACATTTAGGAAGTCAATGTTCTCATTAAGGAGAGTGGCAGAAGGATCAATCTTATCCATACCCCCTTCTCATCAAAACTCCAAATTATATTAAAATCTCCAGCAATGACCAAAGAGAGAAAGGGTACTAGAGAAAGAACAAATTTGATATGAACCCAAAGTTGAGACTTTCCAATAATATTAGTAGGAGCATAAACATTAGTAAATAGACAAGTTTCCCCTGACTCCAAGCAAGTAGAAACCATGGAGAGAGAGGACCTACTTGAAATACACCATTGAGAAACAATCTTTCTAGGATCCAAAAATACTATCAATCCACCTGAACTACCTTGAGATCCTAAGCCCTGATAAGCATCTTGAAACCAAATTCTAGAAGCTTTATTCACCATTTCCTCTATTGTTAACTTTTCTTCCTAAATGAACACAATATCAGGGAAATGAGAAGCAATCAAATCCCAAACAACCTTTTACCTAGGGATGTTGTTCAACCCCCTTACATTCCATGATAAAACTATAATTTATGGTGTTGGAAGAAGTGGGAATCAATGGGTTTACCAGACCTCAAATCAACCAATGTATCTCCAATAATATTTACCTTCTCCTGATCAGTCTTTTGTCCACTCCTTAAAACTTTATCTCAAGACCCCTTTTTAAAGGTTTTTTTTTGTAGGCATAAAGAATGAGAAGCATTTTTACTCTTCCCCGAATATGAGGCTCCCTTAGCTAGAGGAGGAGCTAACACCATCATAGTTTTACCCTCCACCTTAACCTAAGAACTACTTAGATCCTTTCTATCTAGAATTTGAGAAGGAAAATTAGTAACCAACTTCCTATCATGTGGGTCTACTATGCATAAAATTTGGTCCTCCTTTACTTTGTCTTCATCTAGCACCACACCCTACATCTTAGCCCCATGAGATAGTTAAACTAGGATTCCTTCCTCTTGGAATAAACCATCCAAAACATAAAACTTGTTTAAATTTCCATCATTTTTTATTTCCATCCAAATTATCTTTTGTTGCCTACCCTTATTGTAGGTGTTTACTAGAATAAATCCCTCTTGGTCATCTTGTCTAACAAAAATAGGGGTCTTCCCCTTATCCTCCTTAGGAGAAGAGTTAAGAGGATAAAAAACAAATGAGGGGACTATCTTATTTTTTGGTCATCTTTGCTATAAATGGCCATATTCATGACATATGTTGCATCTAAATAGAAAAGTCTTGTAGTCTAGCTGTCAGATCCAAGAAGAGTAACCCAAAAAAAATTCCATAAAGTCTGGTAAAGGGTTATTAAAATAAACTTCTACACAAATATGAGCATAATAAATTACCTTTCTATCCTAATTTTGTGTAGCCAACCCCACAAGTTTTCTAAGAAGAAGTGAGATTGAGTGTAGGATGTCTTCTCTTTTGAACTCTAGTAGAATCCATGGTAACCACACCCACACAGGTGCCCAAGAAGGGAGATCCTAAATAGGATTAAAAAATACATGTAAGGGTTTGATAAAAAAAATCCCACTTGATTGAAGAAATAAGGTCTACCTTCAAGAGCCCTATATCTCTCTATCATGATAGAAAGAATCACCAGAAATTAATCATTATCCGCCAACATTACCTCTATGTCCCCTTCTAGATTCTGAACCCGACGTGCCCAAGGTCCAAGATCGGAAAGGAAATTTGAAGATCCATAAATTTGCAAATAAGGGCATAGTTTCTTCAATATGAAACATCCTACGAGACTTTCTCAAGATGGACAACCAAAATAGGGTATTCTTGGCTCCTCTCTAGACATCCATTCACATTCTTAATCCTAATAGCTCCTTTTGGTGAGGAAAACCCTTCACCATTTGGAATCTTATTTAAGTTCTCCTTAACACTTGCATGCATAGATAATGATGGATTGATAATATACATGGCTATAGAAGCCTCTTGATTTGGGACAACATTCATATTTTCCATTTGAGTAGCCTAAGAAGCTAACCCACAACCAACATCAAAGGAAATCATTGCTACCAACATGAATCTCGGTCAGCACCCACATCCAAGGGCATGCAACCCCGACCAAGACCAAAAATGGGCAATGAAGACAACCTGTAGGATAAAAATATGAAAATTTCTGCCTCCAGCTTTGATTTGCAAGAAAAAAGGGCACACTACTACATGATAAGAAATAGACCCCCAAGGTACCTAAAAAGAAAACACCCTCTGTCAACACAATATTGCTTCATAAAATAATGGCAGCTAAGGAACCCTAGCAAGCCCAACGCTTTCATCTTCTCACAAGTCGCAACCATCGCTCTAGTTCATAAAAAAAAAACCAAAAAACCATCATTGAATTTATAATAGTGTTAGGATTTGGATTCAATTTTGTTTAGCATTAGGGTTCAATTTGGTTTAGTGTTAGTGTTAAGGTGTAATTTATTTTAATATTATAATTCAATTTGGTTTAATGTTCAGTTAGGTTTTGTTACAATGGTGAGCGAGACTGATATGCACCATTGGTCTCCTTAGTTGTTCAATGCAGTGGTGGCTCGTGACATGGCTCAACTGCTTCATGTGTCTTCTATATGTCTAGTGGTTGTATCGAGCATTAACATGTCAATCTTTTGGTTCAACTGCAACCACTAGTTGTAACAAGTGGTATCAAAGCTTGGTCACAGGTTCAAACCTCGCACTTGCACTGGGTGATTGTTACAATGGTGAGAAAGATTGATTGCACCCTTTGTCTCCTTGGTTGTTCAACACAATGGTGGTTTGTGACATGGATTATGTTAGGGTTTGACAGAAGTGGAACAATATAAGAATAAACAGTTATACGCAGAAAAAATAGAAAGAAACTAAACACAGATAACACACAGATTTAACATGGTTCACCCAAAACCTGGGCTATATCCACCTACACAGCTGTCCAAACTTTCTTATTATCCAGCAAAAATGTACACAACCTTACAATGCATTATGCATCTCAAACGCTTATAACATGCGTTTTAGGGAAACCTCTAAAATTGACCATTTTAGGGGTTTACAATGTCGTCACAATATCAAAACCTACTACATGATCAGTTGCCACAATATCAACAGATTATCCACCACCTATGTATTCTATATGTCTAGTGGTTGTATCAGGCATTAATAGGTCAATCTTTTGGTGCAACAACAATGACTAGTTGTAATAGGTTCAGGGTTAAGTTTCATATTGGTTTATTATCAAATATTTCTTGGGTTATCATTGAATTTGATTTAGTAATAGTCATGGTTTAAGTTGGTTTAGGAGTTGGGTTAAATTTACTTTAGCTAAAGGGTTTGTTTAGGTTTAGTGTTTGATTAGGTTTGTAGTTAGGGTTCAGTTTAGTTAAGTGCTAGGGCTACATTTGATTTAATGTGAGTATTAGGTTTCCATTTAGTTTAATTGATGGATGCAATCTCCCTCATGCCCAATTAGGGTTTAGTTCTATAAGGTTTATGATTAGGGTTCAATTTGGTTTATTTTTAAAGTTGGGATTGAATTTAAAACTTACAATTATGGTTTAGTGCTTATTTATAGATTTCATTAGGGTTTATTTTTTGTTTATACTTTTAGTTTTTAGTTTTATATTTATTGTATATTGGTTTAGGGTTGGGGGTATATTGGTTTAATTGATGTTATATAACCAATATAAGAAACTAAATAATAAATATTTAAAATAATGGTTAGGGATTAATTATTACTATGGTTATTGATCAATTATAGTTATGGCTTACTATTTGTCAAGTTTAACGAGGCTTAATATTAGGGTTTAAGTAGGGTTAGGATTAGGGATCAAATATGGCTAAGGTGAATATTAAATTAGAGTTAGCATTCAATTATGTTTAGGGGTGGTTATGCTTAGGGTCAATTAATATAGTTAGGGTTCAATTTGGTTTTGTATTTATTTGCATTTAGTGTAAGGGTTCAATTTGGTCTTGTGTTTACAAAGGTTTTGTGTTAGGGTTTAATTAAGTTTAGGATTACTACCCAATTAGGTTTAATGTTTAATTTGGTTTAGTTTTAGGGCAATGAAAAGTTGTAGAATTATAGCTATTGTAGGATTAAAATAATAACCCTAATTCAATAATGGTTAGGGTTTAATTTTGTATACTATTTGTTCTATTAGGTCTACGGTTAGTGTTAAATTGGGTTGAGAATTAGAGTTTAATCTTAACTAGACTTAACTAGCTATCTAGCTTCATTGGGGGTCATATTCTCTGATTTTGGATCATATTCTTGAAGAGCCTGCAAGGATTCAATTGTTATTGCTTCCCCTCCTACCAATTGGAGCTATGCCCCCACTTGCTGTTGTTTAGCCCAAATAAGAAAATCCTTGAATTCTTTAGTTTTTATGAATTCATCATCTTTCAATAATTCCTCTTGTTTAACTCTCTTTCATCTTGACATAGCAAGAGAGGTATCTCAACATTTTCATATGTGTCCTCTCTTTTCTTCTCTTCTCTAATGATCTTATTTAATTGATGATCATAGGCTCTAGTTCTAGTGAATAGTGCACTCACTTTATCTTTTTTCCTCTTTTGTGCCTTGACATCAGAAGGCACCCTTTTTTCCACCTTTTTCTTTTTCTTTGGAGGTTCAACAACTACCTTAGCCTCTTTTCCTTGAGTTAGGTCAATTATGTTTTTATCAGTATGAGGTGGCTGATCCATTGGTGGAGGGATGTGTATTGAGTAACTTCTATCACTATATTCTGAGGAAGATTGTTTGTTTGGACCTCTATCCTTATCCTCTATCTCTCTCTCCAACTGGTTGCGCAGTGTCTCATAAGACTCAATCATCTTATCTAATATCTTTAAATAAGCTATACTTGGGAAATAACCCTCAAATGGGATCCCTTTCTTCTTAAGTTGTTTCTCTAAATCCATCAAGTCTTGGTACTTTGTTGTTCTTGAAATTTCATCCTCCTCAAGGATGTTCTTGATAAGATCCTCTTCTTCACATGACTGATGTTCTTTAGTAATTGGAATGGATGGTGTCAAAAGTTTCTTGGCACTTTTTATGAACCCCTATGTATTAATGTATCTATATAGGGATATGTTCATTCTATAATTCCTTAACCATATATTCACATCATCATAGGCCCTCTTACAAATTATAAAATTAGAAACAATAAACTACCGAGGTGTGAATATTCCTTTTCTATGTGGATCCAAAAGCTCCCTATCAGTCAGCATGAGCTGCCATAAGAATTCCATGAAAACAATCATTGGTGGTACCCTATATGGTAAAATGTGTGGAGGCTGGGAGCAACCATAAACTATGATCAAAGTGAAATTATTGTGGTAATAAAAGTCTCCCCAATTGTGATCTCCATTCCATTTATTAACAAATTCCCAGGGCCTCAGGAATTGTAATACTTTGATTGGTAGCCTAGTCATATTGACTCCTAAGCTGCTCAACAATGGATATACCATCCAGTTCTGGAAAGCACATAACTCATTATCTCTAGATGTGTAATTCCATACCCTCAACCAAAGTTGCACAAGGTTGGATTGACCATGATAGAATCTTTTTGGTCTCAAATTGTGCAGGTCCATAATGTTGAAATTATAGAACAAAATTAAATGCATAAGTAAAGAATAATATAGGAATTTAGGGCTTCCTTCCTTCTTTTGGTCTTTAATATAATCATAATCCGTGCTGACATAGGGACTTTGCAAGCCCAAAATTATCATTAGCATATCAGAAGATACTCTTTCTCTTCCACTACCAACCCCTAAAACTCTACACAGGGCATAGGAAATGTACTTCACATAAAATTCATGGTCCTTGTAGAAATAGGGTGCAATGTCACTAGGAATAGGTGCTATATAGTTCCTAGTTCCTTTCGGCACATGGGCTTTAATTAATTTGGCTACAACACCAGCCTCCCTAGTATACCTAGTAGCTAAGGCTTTTAGGTTTATCTTTGTTGTGCAAGGGTTATATATATTAAATGCTTTCATGAACGATGCCCTATCAAGAGTTACTAGGATTATACCATCATCTTTCTTAATGGTCCTTGAAATTGTATCATATCTACTAGCTAGTTCTAACAACAAATCCACATCCATAAACACATCAGGAATTATTAATTTTTCTAACCTTGACGTCCAAGGGTTTGACCTAGGAACATGACCCTTACTATTCTTATAGAAGTAGTTAAATAAATGATATCCTAAACAATCATGTGGTTTTGCATCTCTAATGTAATCCATATTGTCACCAAGGTATTCTTCATTTACCTTCTTTCCTTGGTTTGATCTTGGAAGGAGAGCTATGAATTCCTCCGAGTAGTTTCTCTTTCCGCTAGTTGAAGCAATGCTCACTACTTTGCTCATCTTATCTGTTGTGAATTGCAACACTACTGATCAAATCTCTTTCCTTACTCTACAAATCTAGAAAATATTGTTCTCTTGAAAGCATTGATCACTCTATGCAAATTCTTATCTCTGGAGACTAAAACTCTGGTAAAATGCAATGAACAATGGTAATGCCTATTTATTTAGGGAAATCAATGCACCAATCTCTTCTAAAATCATGAATTTGCAATTCAGTCACTTCTGTCATTACTTCTGCGTGCTATGATATCAATTTCTCATCATGTCCATGACATTTGAAACTGGAAAGTGATCAATTTTAAATGAGTGCTTTTTCATTTAAAACCTTATTATATTTGAAACAGGCTCCAGATCTTATATGCTTGGCTCATTTATCAAAACCTAGCAAATCTTTAAACATGCTGTCACAATCTTTGTGTTCTGATTGGTTGATGACTGTACAACATGGCGCGGGAGAAAACCTTACTTTTACCTTTTTCAAACTCTGGTTTCCTTCCGCAACTACTTGATCTCTTTGTCACTGAGAGATAGCTTTAACTCAGGTTCTATTTTGAGAACTAACGACCACCATTCGATCAAGACTTTGATCAATGATTATCTCTTAGTCGTTGAATGAATTCACTTAACTCATATTTCTTTTGAAAATCTGCGACTAAGGCTTAAAATAGCTCTTGTTTTAACCTTTAGTTTCTTTAGAGACTTCATGACTGTATGAATTCAAAGTTGCTGAAATATTTTAGTGACCTTGAGTTTCTTTTGAGATTACGCAACCATCGTCAGATCTTCTTTCAATCAGACGGTTCACGTGAAATCTCACATCTATCTTGTACTATATGTGTTTAATTTGAGACTTCACAACTACCCTTTGATGACATCTAATCCAACGTCTCGCATAAAATCTCCTTAGCTTTGTCTTTAACTATAGTTCATTCTCAGACTTCACAACTAAAGTTATCTCTAAGTCGCGGGATAAATTTCTTTACCTTGTGTTTGCATTGAGACTTTAAGCATATCGCAGATCTAAGATCTCTGTCATGATTTAGACACATGTCCACATTAGAATATTTACCTTTGAATCGCTTAGCTTTCTCTCACTTGTTGACTTTTATCTGTGAATTCACGCCATCCATTAGATCTTTTCTTATTTATGGTTTAGATTCCTTCGCCGCAAACTTCACTTGAGCTTTTACTTAACAATTATCTACCAGAGTCCTTATTGAGACCTCGCAACCAACTGAATCTTGTTATCACTAAATAACTTATCTGTCTCAAGGTTTACTTTGAGATTGAACGCCAACCCTTAGATATTTTTCAAATTTGACGGTAGTCGCAGGATCTCATAAAATTTTATCCATCTGAACTTTTATCTTGCAACTAAGCTTTGGCCACAAGATCAACTTTTCATCAGACGACAGTCGCTATATCTCATATCCTTAAAATTAACCCTTGTTTTCATTAGAGATCTAATGACTAAATGCATTTAACTCATTTCTTAAACCTTTGTTCACTTGTGAGACACTGCAATTGAAGAAACTCGAAGTCGCTTTATGAATTCTTAACTAAAGAGTTTACTTTGAGACTTCATGCCTACCATTGGATCATCTCTTGAATCAATGGCTATCGCTAAATCTCATCAACTTTGACTTAACTCTTGTTTCCTTTCGCGATCACACGACTACATAAAAACCTCAACCCATCTTTAACTCCGAACTGTTTATGAGACTACGCGACTGAATGATCTCAAAGTCACCAAAGGATTCTTTAACTATGTGGTTTTGAACGAGACTTTACACAAACCACAAGATCATAATCTGGATCAACGATCAGCGTTAAGTCTCCTTATCATGGAAAGCATATTATTTCTTTTTTGAGATAACACGACCAAAGCATTTTGCCAAGTCTCAAAAGAAAGTGGAATATTATTTGAGCTTAAAGAGACATCATGACTTAACATTGAAACAAGAATATATCATATGACTTAAGTGACTTGAATTTTCTAAAAAAGTAACTGCAAAATAGAAATCATTTGCGAAGAACTAGGGTTTTCTTGAATATGAATGAACATTGACCTAGGACCTTAGGGTTTTTTCACATTTCACTAAATTTTAACACTCAGAGACCATCATTTTCAAATAATTTTTGATAGCATTGGAAAGGAATTTGACATTTATTCAGGAATCTGACTGGGAACTGAAAAATTTTAATAGGAAGTTTCAAAACTGGAAATACAACCAACAGTGGCTCTATCTGAGGATACTTAAATGCAATTTTATGGCAAGAACCACAGATCTCTAGGAGGCAGACCACACTTACTAACCTACTGCTAAAAGGAAACACACAACAGAAAGAAACATACCTATACATATAATACAAACTACTGTGCATGGAAACTTCAAATTTTCAACTGATGAAAGGTTTCAGGAATTGTCCATGCACTAGAATTTCAAATTCTTCTTGATCCATATTTTTCAAAATATAAAAATCTTTTCCAAAACTTTCATAAACAACAAAGGGACCTAGCCATAACGATTCAAACTTCTTAGGTTTCCCTTTGTCTTCAGCCCTTACATTCCACTGGAGTACTAAATCACCAAGCTAAAACTTTCTGTTACTTACTCTCTTATCAAAAAGATATTTCATTTTTTGTTGTAGTTTAATATTTTCTTATTGACTATATTTTCTGACCTCATATAATTATGCTAATTGCATCATCCTATCTTGTATATGGTTAGAAATATCTAACTTTTCTTCCTGAATAAAATTATATACTGGAAGTAAATTATTCACGGGCATTCTGGATTGCATACCATATACCAGTTCAAAAGGTGACTTACCTGTTGCTTTTTTCACTGTTATCCTATCAGCCCATAGAGCAAGTTTCAATTTTGTATGCCAAGCTCTTTTATTCTTCTCAAGGATCTTTTTCAAGATTTTCAATATGCTCTTATTGCAGGATTATGCTTAACCATTTTCTTGAGGATGATATGGGGAAGAGCATGACATCATGATCTCATATTCCTCACAAACATCTTTAATTTCATATGATCTGAAGTACATAGCATTATCCATAACTAATTTTGTAGGGACTCCAAATCTAGTCAAAATGTTTTCCATAAGAAAATCAGTGACCACTTTACTAGTTGCTTTCTTTGTGGGAATTTCTTCTATCCACTTTGTGAAATAATCAATAGCAACAAGTATCCAACTATGTCCATTAATATATTTCTTTGAAAATTCTCCAATGAATTCAATGCCCCACATAACAAAAAGTGCTTCAACACTCACATGATTTAATAACAGGGTACCTGCAAATTTCAACTTATTTGAAAACCTTTGACAAGGTTCACATTTTCTAACAAAGGCATGAGTATCTTTGAATAAACTAGCCCAATAATATCCATCCCTCAAGATTTTATGTGTAGTGGTTTTGGCAGAAAATTTTCCTCTACATACTCCAACATGCATTTCAATCAAGACCTTATTAACTTGACTCTGATCTAAACATAATCATAGTACACCATTTCTATCCTTCCAATAGAGATCTCCTTGAACTAAGGTGTACTTTTGAGTTTGAAACCCGAGGTTTCTTTTTTTTATTATCTATCATACTCTCATGGCACTTAGTATTTTTAAGATAATACATGATGTCTATATAAAAAGGCTGTCTTTCAATACTTGTTACTATTAAATCATGTATCTTTGTATTATTTACTTGAACCACGTCCAAGTTTTCTTCTGTCATCAGTTTTTCTAATCCTTGTCCTCTTACCAATTTAGTAATATGGATCTCTAAATTAAACTCTTGAATTCTATTAATCCATTTGCATCTCTTATCAGTCACTTCAGATTGAGTAAGGATGTCTTTTACTGTTGAATGAGGTACATATGCTAGTACTTTGGAAAAAACAAGATAAGGTCTGAATGATTTTATAGCTTTTACCAAAGCATATGCCTGTTTCTCCATCATTTCATAATTTAAGTCTGCATCTTGGAGAGATTTGTTGAAAAATGCAATAGGATGCTCAAAACCCTCCTCATCCTTTTGTAATAAAATAACAACAATTGTATGAAAAGATGCAAATGAGAATAATGAGAAAGGCTTACTATAATCAGGGGATTTCAAAACAGGTGCCTCCTATACTAATCTCTTGATTTTTTCAAAAGTTGATTGGGCTTCCTCATTCCATTGAAAGTTTGCATCTTTCTTTAGCAATTTAATTATTGGTTTGACAATCTCAGCAAAATTTGCAATAAATCTTCTCAAAAAATTTATCTTTCCTAAGAAAGACTGAACACCTTTGATATTCTTTGGAGAAGTGACCTTTTGAATGGATTCTATCCTTTCTAAGTCAATCCTCACTTCATCCTTTGAGACTATATGTCCCAGCAACTTTCCTTATGTCACTGCAAATTGACATTTTCTGGGATTCAAAGAGACACCATATTCCAAGGCTTTATTGAAAATGTTTTCTAGGTGTTCACAATGATCCTCAAATTTCTTGGAAAATGCAGCCAAATCATCTTGATATATTACCATGAACAAGTTAATAAATTCTTTGAATGCTACATCCACGGCTCTCTGAAAAGTTGCTCTTGCATTTATTATTCCAAAGGATATTCTAACAAATACATATGTTCCCCAAGGAGTGGTAAATGCATTTTTGAACTGTTCTAATTCTTTAACTAGCACCTGGTTGTAGCCTAAGAAACCATCCATAATTGATAATAGCTCACAACCAGTAACCTTGTGTAACTTTTCTTCCATATGAGGTAAAGAATAATTATCCTTTAGTGATGCAATGTTCAATTTTATGAAATCAACACACAATCTTATGTCACCATTCTTCTTTCTCACTGGTACTAGATTTGAAACCCAAGTTGAATGTCTTATGGGCTGGATAATCCTAGCATCTTTTAGTTTCATCAACTCCTGTTGCATCTTAGGAGCCAACATTGGGTTAATAGATCTTTTTTTCTACATGAATGGCTTTACATATGATTTTAATGGGATTTCATGTTGGAAAATGTCTTCCCTATAAGCTTTCAAATATTCATAAGACCATGCAAACACATGCTTATGTTTCCTTAGTAAATTTATCAAATTTGTTATGACATGGGAATCTAACCCTTTTCCAATATAGACTATTTGAGGAGTGGTCTCTGATCCTAAGTTTATTTCCTCCAAATCCTCAACTTCAACATTGCTTATTTTTTATAAGTGATCCTCTTGATTACTAAACAGTGCTTCTAGTTCTACCAACCCCTTAGGGATCTGGTTAGAAATTAATTGGACAACCTCATTCCCCAAAACACAATTCCTGCCATCAATGACCTCAAGTAAAGAATTACAATCTATGTGTTGGTATTCATAATGATCTAGGCATTGAATACATATAAGAATATCTTGGTCATCTTCAAATACTTTCCAGTTGTAAATATTGTCAGGGACAACTGGTCTTGTCTTAATTTCAACTATTGATACCCCACTTAGTGTCAAATCACCAGACTTCAAAGCTACATTAGCTAAGAAACCTGATATGATGTTTTTGGACCTCTCTATCCAATTAATATTAAAGGCATCAAATGATTTAATTTGGTCCCAAATAGCATGTTTGTACATTTTTAGTCTATCATTTTTCATAGTATATTTGGACCTGACTTGGGAAACTACTATCTCGGAGTCACCATAAACTTTTAGACATTTTACTCCATGTTTAGCAGCAATATCTAGCCCCAAAAAGAAAGCTTCATATTTTGCAATATTGTTTGTACATTGGAATGATAATAAGGAGTATTTTAAAGTTGCACCTGATGGAGAAATAAATAATACACCAGCTCCTGATCCTTCTTTGGAACAGGCTCCATCAAGATTTATCTGCCATAACCCATCTTATTGTGTACTCAACTCCTTAATCAAAGGACCAACATTTTTACACTGATGAGCACTCCTTTTCACTCTGAAGTTCTCCATGTCAATATCTACACAATAATTGATATTATTATCCTCATGTAATTCAGTCATATGGGGTGTCCTACCTTCTTTGGACACCTTGACATTATTGCCTGCGATATTAAAAGTAGCATAAGATAGATCATGTTGAATACTACCTCCCATTGAAGCACTCCATTTCCTTTATAACAACATGCCATAGTGAGGTGGGATGTCAACCACTAACACACTCATAGTTAATACCGTGTCAGGGCATATAGCTAACCTATAAGGTAAATCTTCAATGGTACCAACAATAGGGATCTCTCTAGAATCCATTGCTTGACATCTCCCATGAGGAGTATCAACTTGTAATCCCATGGATCTCATTATTTCTATAGGAATAATAGTATTAGATGCTCCAGAATCTATCATATAGTTTTTGAGAATCTTACCATTAATTACCAATGTTAGGAAAAAAGGATCAACAATTCCTATAGAAGTATTTGCATTTATTCTTTATGCTGCTTTATTCTCATCATTTCTAGAAATGGCACTTTCACAGTCATTTGTGATAGACATTGACCCATATCAACATGATTAACCACCTCCTATGTCTTCTATATGTCTAGTGGTTTTATCAGGCATTAATAGGTCGATCTTTTGGTGCAACGACAATCACTAGTTGTAATTTCTTTAGGGTTAAGTTTCATATTGGTTTATTATCAAATATTTCTTGGGTTATCATTGAATTTGATTTAGTAATATAGTTATGGTTTAAGTTGGTTTAGGAGTTGGGTTAAATTTACTTTAGCTAAAGGGTTCATTTAGGTTTAGTGTTTGATTAGTTTGGCAATTAGGGTTCAATTTAGTTAACTGCTAGGGTTACATTTGGTTTAATGTGAGTATTAGGGTTCCATTTAGTTTAATTTATGGATGCAATCTCCTTCATGTACATTTAGGGTTTAGTTTTATAATATTTATGATTAGGGTTCAATTTAGTTTATTTTTCAAGTTGGGGTTGGAGTACAACTTACAATTATGGTTTAGTGCTTATTTATAGATTTCATTAGGGTTTATTTTTTGTTTGTACTTTTAGTTTTTTGTTTTATATTTATTGTATATTGGTTTAGGGTTGGGGGTCTATTGGTTTAATTGATGTTATATAACCAATATAAGAAACTAAATAATAAATGTTTATTCTAGATTGAATAATTTATTTCTTATTAATTTTTAAAATAATGGTTAGGGATTAAGTATTACTATGGTTATTGATCAATTATGGTTATTGTTTACTATTTTTCAAGTTGAATGAGGCTTAATATTAGGGTTTAAGTAGGGTTAGGATTAGGGATCAAATATGGCTAAGGTGAATATTCAATTAGATTTAGCATTCAATTATGTTTAGGGGTGGTTATGCTTAGGGTTAATTAATATAGTTAGGGGTCAATTTGGTTTTATATTTATTTACATTTAGTGTAAGGGTTCAATTTGGTCTTGTGTTTACAAAGGTTTTGTATTAGGGTTTAATTAAGTTTAGGATTACTGCCTAATTAGGTTTAAAGTTTAATTTGGTTTATTTTTAGGGCTATGAATAGTTGTAGAATTCTATCTATAGCGGGATTAAAATAATAACCCTAATTAAATAAGGATTAGGGTTCAATTTTGTTTAGCGTTTGTTTTATCAGGTCCACGGTTAGTGTTAAATTGGGTTTAGAATTAGAGTTTAATCTTATTTCTAGTGTAAGGGTTAGGATTCAATTTGGATTAGGGTTGGAGTTAGATTTAAATTTTATGTAGTGTTTAATTAGGTTTACATTTATGGTTACATTTGGTTTAGTTTTAGGGTTATGATAAGGGTTAGTGTTCAATTTGGTTTAGGGTGAGGGTTCAATTTGGTCAAGTGCTCAATTATATTTAGTGTCAGGGTTCAATTTGGTTTAGTGTTCAATTATGTTCATGGTAGGGTTCAATTTGGTTTAATATTAGGATTTTAAAGTTAATTTTTGTATGGTTATGATTAACTTTGGTTTAATGTTAGAGTTAGTGTTTGATTTTGTTTATGTTATGTTTAGGGTTCAATTCAATTTAGTGTTGGGATCAATGTTTCATTTGATTTAGTGTTAGGGTTATCATTTTATTTGGTTTAGTTTATATTGTTAGGATTAAAGTAATACTAAGAGGGGGGGTGAATCAGTATTACAACACTTTAAACTTAAAATTAGTAAATTCTAACTTAACCAGGTAATTGTTGAAATGAAAAGAAGATAAACATAAAACACACAACTCATAACACCATGAATTTTTTGTCGAGGAAACCCTAGCCAAGGGAAAACCACGACAGGGATGGTACCCACAAATATGTACTAAAAGTATTATGTCCTTGTTAGGAGACCTAGACTTGTTAGGAGATGCTTATTAAATTAGCACATTTCCTTGTTAGAGGAATACAGAAACCCTGTTAAAGGTATACTCATCTCACTACTCATACATGTTGATGAAAATTATTCATTTGTGTATTTTCATTAATGTTTAGACAAGTATAATGATGTTACACAAATGTCTACACCCAAGTTGAGTAGAGTCAGTTCATGCCAAGCACTCTCGGGTATTACAATGTTGGTCGGGCATTGAAGGATTTTAGTATTAACCGAGTTATGCTTTTAATGACAGCCAACTAACAATGTAGTTTATATTTTATGGTTAATTGGTTATACAGAGCCGACAAACTTAAGTTTTATTGATTATTTGGAAGGATATTAAGGTCGGCTTGACAAGGCTTATCATATATATAAGGTCAAGTTTGGATTGAAGAAAAGTGAAATATATGAGATATGTATGTTTATGATATGAAGTATGGAGGCAAAATCAGATGGGATTCTGATTAAGGACAGAACATACAGAGCTGCAACAGAACATTCGATCAGTGAGGATCAAGTAATTAAAGCCAGAGAAGAGATCTAAATCAACAAGGAAATTTGCTTATCAAAACATGTCAATCTATTGTTACTCTCTAACAATTGTAGCAGTGATCTAAATCTCTTAACAGAGTAGATTTAATAATCTTTTCTAAATCCTTTCACAAGGTGATATTTCTACATTGATGTGTTTTAAGACCTCTAACAAGGCCACTCCTTACGGGGTGATTAAATCTTATAACAAGGTCACACCTAATAGTGTGTTATTGTAACCTTTAACAAGGTTAGCTCCTAACATGGCTCACTTCAGAAGAGTGAAAAGCAGTGACTAGTTGCAATTGGTGGATTTTCCCATATTGGGCTTCCATGTTAAATCTTGGTGTTATCTGTGTACATGTTATTTGCTTTATGGTTTATGTTTTTGCAATTAATCACTAAAAGATAATCGTAGTTAATATCTTAAGATTTGCTATTTTAACTGAGTGACAGTATAATATCTGTGTTAACCAAGCAATAGTGCAAAATTTGTTTAAGATATCTAAGGGACTTGGATTTGTTTTTGTAGTAACTGATTCAACCCTCACCTCTTAGTTACTCAACTCATTTCCAACAATTGGTATCAGAGATTTTGGTACCTACAGGGAAGGTTTCAAGGCCTAAGCTAAAGATCAAAGATGTCTTACAGAAGGGAGATCCTCAAGATTAAAAAAGACAACTTTGCTGCATGACAAGATTTGATGAGGCTACAACTATCTACTATTGGAGATACTAGTTTACAATTATTGGATCACAAGTATGTGGAACCATCGAGACCTATGTCTTTGGAACAGATGGTGGACATGAAGCATCATAACATAATGATGATTTCTATTAATTCTTTACTCAGCTATTCCAAATTTGATGAAGTCAAGGACTGCCCTACTGCCTACGATATGTGGAACAAACTGCATGAAATCTATGGAGGAGATGACAATGTAAAGAGGGCCAAAGAAGAAAGTCTCAGAGGACAGTTTGATCTGATGAAAATAAAAGAAGGAGAAGACATTACAAAGTATAGTGAAAGAATCAAGAAAAGTGTCAGTGAAATCAGAGCTTCCGGTGGAACAATTGAAGACAAAACAGTGGTCAATAAGGTATTGAGAACTTTACTTCCTATCTATGCAATTAGAGTTTCAGCTATTCAAGAGATGAGATGTAGTAATGATATAACTCTAGATGGATTGGTTGGAAGACTTACACCTTTTGAGTTGGACAACTTTAACAATTATTCTCCTAATCCTAGCAATCTTGAGTCTGCATTCAAAGCTAAATCAAACCTTGGTAAGATGAAAGGAAAATATATTGACAGTGACAGTGATGATTCTGATGATGAAGACCTAGAAATCATTGAAGCATTACTTGCTAAGAGAGTTGCAAAAGGAAAAGGACAGTACAAAGGAAGAATACCATTGATTTGCTTTTCATGCGATGAGGTTGGTCACATTTTTGCTAAGTGTCCAAACAAAGAAGACAAAGGTGACATAAAGTTCAACAAGTACAAAGGCAAGAAAGATTACAAAAGTTACAAAAGCTACAAGGACAAAGGTAATAAATCTTGTTATATTGCTAAAGATTCTTATAGTGATGAAGATGAAGATGAAATGGTTTACATTTCTATTAAGGATGAATCAGACAATGAAGATAATGAAAAGACTACATTATACTCTCATATTAACAAGAGTGACACCTGGATAATTGAAAGTGGTTGTTCTCACCACATGACTGGTGATAAAAACAAATTTGAACATCTTGAGCAATATGATGGTGGGAGTGTTAGTTTTGAGAATGATGAACCTTGCTATGTTAAACGTAAAGGTTGTATTGCTCTAACTGAAGGAGTCAAATGTGATAATGCTTATTGGGTTGAAGGACTAAGGTGTAATCTACTCAGTGTGGCACAATTGAATAACATTGGTTTCTAGGTAGAATTCATGAATGGTAAGGACAAGATCCTAGATGGTAAGGGAAACCTAGTTGGAACTGGCAGGCAAACAAAAGGTAATCTATTTTATCTTGATCTCAATAAAAGTTCATGTTTTATTGCACAGGTAGAAGAAAGATGGTTATGACATAAGAGGTTGTGTCATGTGAATTTTGATAACCTGGTCAACATAAGAAAGAATAAAAGAGTAAGAGGTATTCCTATTTTGATGAAACTAGAATTAGCAATATCCAAACAATGTCAAATTGGGAAGATGGGCAAAACTAGTTTCAAGAGTAAGAATTACAATATAGAAGAAGTCATGGAATTAGTGCATGGTAATTTGTGTGGACCAATTGGAACAAAAAGTTACACATGTGAGAAGTATTTCATTCTATTTGGTGATGATCATTCGAGAATGATAATTGTTATGTTTCTCAAAGAAAAATTAGAAGCTTTTCAGAATTTCAAATGGTACCTTGCCAGAGTTGAGAAGGAAACATGAAAGAGACTTAAATGCCTAAGATCTGATAGAGGAGGAGAATTAATTTCTAATGAGTTCAATGAATTTTGCAATGAAAGAGGAACAAAGAGACAAGTATCTACCCCAGGTACACCATAGAAAAATGGTATAGCAGAAAGAAGAAACAAATCCATTATGGATTGTGCAAGAACTTTGATGATTGAAAAAAATATTGCTACCAAATACTGGAAGGAAGCCATAAACACTGCAATTCACACCTTGAACCAAGTTCAACTAAAGAAAGGTACTGAGAAGACACCTTTTGAATTATGGTATGGCTATAAACCTAATGTTCATTATTTCAAAGTATTTGGAAGTAAATGTTACATCTTGAAGGAAGCAAGAAATGGAAAATTTGATGTAAAAGGTGATGAAGGTATATTCCTAGGCTACTCCTGCAAAACAAAAGCATACAAATGTTTCAATCTTACTATTCATAAAGTCATAGTAAGTGTGCATGTCAATATTACTGATTTTGCAGAGAGAAATGAAGAAAAGAGCAGTAAAGAGGTTTAGGACTACAAGAACGTTGTGTATTATGAACTTGATACTATACCTAAGACACAGGTAATGGTGATTGGACAACAACCATGTCAACCACTAAATTCATTAGCACAAACCTTGTTGCAACCTATGCAACCTGAGCTTATAACTATTGAAACCAAGTCATAGATAGAAGGAACCGAGTCTCAGACTAAGGAAATCAAGTCACAGACTTAGGGAACTGAGTCATAGACATAGGAACCCAAGTCACAGACAGTGGCACCCGAGTCTCAGAGAGTGGAACCTGAGTATCAGACAGAAGAAAAAAACACAATATTTGAGCATGGTGAACATAGTGGAGTAGGACCAAAATAAAAAAGGAACCTACACTTGCAAAGTATGTCAGAAGGCATCATGCACCCGAACAAATAATTGGAGACCAGACAGAAGGTATAATGACAAGGAAAAAAATCAAAGGGTACATGTTTGCTTAGTGAAATTAAACCTAGAACTGTTAAAGATGAATTGAATGATAAAATTTGGATAGAAGAAACGAATGAAGAGATTGAGCAAATAGAAAAGAAAAAAACCCTGGACTCTTGTACCTAGACCAAAAGACAAGAATGTTATTGGTACTAAGTGGGTTTTCAAAAATAAGATGACTGAAAAAGGAGAAGTTTCCAGAAACAAAGTAAGATTAGTATGTAAAGGATATGCTCAAGAAGAGGGTATTGATTATGGAGAAACTTTTTCTCCTTTTGCAAGACTTGAAGGAGTCAGAGCTCTTCTGGCATATGTTGCACATAAAGGATTCAAGGTATATCAAATGGATGTAAAATCTATATTTTTGAACGGAATTCTTGAAGAGGAAGTCTATATTGAGCAACATGAAGGTTTTGTAGATCCTAACAAAAGGAATATGGTTTTCAAATTGTACAAAGCATTGTATAGATTGAAGCAAGCTCCTAGAACCTGTTATGAAAGATTGCATGGTTACTTGAAAAGCATTGGATTTCAGGGAACTAATGACAATAGTAGCTTGTATATCAAAGAAGGACCTCAAAACAAGATACTGTTAGCATAAATATTTGTTGATGATATACTATTTACTGGACATGATGATTTATGCAAAGCATTCTCCGAAGCTATGAGTAAGGAATTTGAGACGTCTATGTTTGGAAAAATCAATCTCTTTGTTGGTTTACAAGTTCATCAGATGAAGGATGGTATCTATATTACTTAGTCTAAATATATCAAAGAGATACTGAAGAAATTTGGGATGGAAGATTCCAGACTAGTTGGGACTCCTATGCCTATTGGACATAAGTTGTTTAAGGATGATGATTCAAAGGAGGTAAATCAGACTACCTATAGATCCATGATTGGTAAACTTCAATATGTTGTTGACACTAGACCTGATATTGCATTAGCAGTCGGTATTTTTGCAAGGTTTTCAGCTAATCTTAGAGAGAATCACTTAATGGCTATCAAAAGGATTCTGAGATATCTTAAGGGTACTGAAGATTATGGATTCTGGTATAAGAAAAGAGGAAAATTTGATTTGAAGACTTTTACTGATGCTGATTGGGCAGGAAGTGTTGATGATAGGAAGAGCACAAGTGGTGGAGCATTATTTCTTGGAAAGAGGTTAGTCTACTGGAAAAGCAAGAAATAGAACTGCATTTCTCAGTCTACAACAAAAGCAGAATATGTTGTTGCAGCAGTAAATTCTTCAAACATCATATGGTTCAAACAAATGTATTCAGGTATGAAGATGGAAATCAAAGATCCAATTAGTATCTACTATGACAACACCAGTGCTATCAACATTTCAAAGAACCCTGTGATGCATACTAAGACTAAACATGTTGCAATAAAGTATCATTTCTTGAGGGAATTGGTTCAGGACAAGGAAGTAAGATTGGAATATGTGAATACTAAAGAAAAAATTGCAGACATATTCACCAAACCATTACCTAATGATGCATTTTTGTATCTTAGAGGAAAGCTAGGGGTGATTCCCCTAACTGAAGCTCACTAAAACATAGTTTAGTGATGCATCAACCGAGCTACAGATCATATTTAACATGTTGATGTAGGATTGTAAGAGCTTATTGCATATGAATCAGTACAAATAGGTACATTACAACTTCATTGGATATGTATTGGATAGTTTCTTTGGCATTGGTTGTCAAAGAGGGAGAGATTATTGATGTCATAAAGATTATTGAGGGAGAGATTGATGAAAAAGGGAGAATTTTATCAGTTTATCAGAGATTCAGAATTGTTCATATAAAAGGGAGATTTTGAAGACAAAGGGAGATTTTTTGGATGAGAATAAGAATGAAGCTAAGGACATTAATAAAATTTGATTATTGTGTCTATTTCTCTATAATTCTTTGTATTATGACATGTTGTGTTGCCATCAATTCCAAAGAGGGAGATTGTTGATGACAATTATTCAATTGTGTATTGTCATTGATGTTTACACAAGTATAGTGATGTTACACAAAAGTCTACACCAAAATTGAGCGCATTCAATTCATGCCAAGCACTCTTGGGCATTATAGTGTTGGTCAGGCATTGAAGGATTTCAGTATTAACCGAGTTATGCTTTTAGTGACAGCCGACTAACAAAAGTTTATATTTTATGGTTAATTGTTTATATGCATCCGACAAACTTAAGTTTTATTGATTATTTGGAAGGATATTAAGGCTGACTTGACAAGGATTATCATATATATAAGGTAAAGTTTGGATTGAAGAAAAGTGAAATATATGAGATATGTATGTTTATTATATGAAGTGTGAAGGTGAAATCAGATGGGATTCTGATTAAGGACAGAACATACAAAGCTACAACAGAAAATTTGATCAGTGAGGATCAAGTAATTAAAGCCAGAGAAGAGATCTGAATTAGCAAGGATAGTTGCTTATCAAAACAGGTCAATCTATTGTTACTCTCTAACAATTGTAGCAGTGATCTAAATCTCTTAACAGTATTTTGTAAATCTTCTCACAAGGTGACATTTCTACATTGAAGTGTTTGAAGACCTCTAACAAGACCACTCCTTATAGGGTGATTAAATCCTCTAACTGGGTCACACCTAACAGTGTGTTATTGTAACCTTTAATAGGGTTGGCTCCTAACAGGGCTCACTTCAGAAAAGTGAAAAATAGTGACTAGTTGCAATTGGTGGTTTTTCCCATATTGGGTTTCCACATTAAATCTTGGTGTTATTTGTGTACATGTTATTTGGTTTATGGTTTATGTTTCTGCAATTAATCACTAAAATATAATCGCAGTTAATATCTTAAGATTCGCTATATTAACTGAGTGACAATAGAATATCTGTGTTAATTGAGCAACAATGCAAAAAAAATTTAAGACATCTAAGGGAATTAGATTTTTTTTTGTAGTAATTGACTCACCCATCCCCTCTCAGTTACTCAACTCATTTCCAACAATACAATCATAAATATGATTTTGTTACAATGATTTCTCAATAGTGAACAATAAAAGCATCTTCTAAGCTTAGGTAGTTCCAGTTGTAGCTTGCTTCACCATCTTTCTAATTTTGATATCAAAATCCATTCATTTGTTTGCATCTATTCATTCCATCACATTCATACTTCGCTTCACAAAAACCTCTTCCTATATATACATCATTATATGTCTAGTCGGCTTCTAATGCATCAAAAAATAGAGTTAACACTTATACAAAAGGTAAATACAAAGTCGGCGATCATACAATAACAAAAAATAGGTAATCCTTTATCTGAATCCAACATAGCATATTTGGACTCCACATTATACTCCCTTAATCATCGTAACCTTTCATTTGTCTTGTATCATTGTTACTCTGCCTTCGCATGTCTTCAACATATTGTAACCTACTACGATCAACACCAAAATATAAGAGACCTTAATTGGAGGTCATATACAACCCAAAATAGCTTCTCCTAAGCTCACATGTCTTCATTCATCATATATTGTGTTCGCTGACCAAAACTGTAATGCTATACTCTGTAATTATGCTTTCTGGACTATCATTTTGCAAGCTATAACTCCAAAACTGTGTTTGACACCAAATGACCATCCATACCAGATGTGTTGCCATAAATGACAAACCTAAAGTGTTCCAGATCATTCTTGAATGAACCACTGGCCAACATATATTTAGGGTTGAATTTGGTTTAATGTAAGGTTTAATATTCAATTATCTTTAAAGGGTTACAATTTATTCTATTTTAGTGTTCAGTTTCAATTTGATTTTGGATTAGTCTTCAATTTCCTTTAGTGTTTATTTAGCTTTATGGCTAGGGTTCAATTTTTTTAGGAATAGGATTTACTTTGGTGTAATGTTCAATTATGTTTAGGGTTAGGTTTCAATTTAGTTTAGTGTTAGGGTTACCATTCAATTTGGCATAATATTAAAGTTATGGTGCAATTCAATTTAGGGTTAGAGTTTAATTAAGTTTATGGTTATGGTTCAACTTGATTTAGGGTTATTATTATGATTTAGTTTGGTTTAGTTTTAGGGATTAATATTTTATTGTTAGGGTTAGGGTTGAATTTAATTTTGAGTTTGGGTCATATTTGATGTAGTATCAGGTAAACAAATCAGTTTGGTTCATTGTTTAATTAGGTCTAGTGTTACAATTCTATCTGATTTAGTGTTCAATCATGTTTAGATCAAGGTGTAATTAGGGGTTAATTTGGTGTAGGGTTAGGATTAGACTTCAATTTGGTTTAATGTTAAGGTTAGGGTTCAATTTGGTTTAGTCTTAGGGTTTAATTTAATTTATTCTTAAATTAGGTTTAGGTTTAGGTTTCAATTTGGTTTAGTGTTAGAGTTCATCTTTGTTTAGAGTTAGAATAGAATTAATTATGTTTACACTCATTTTTTAATATTTCTATTGTTAGGGGGTTTAATTTGGTTTAATGTGCAATAAGGTTTAGTGTTAGAATTCAACTTTTTTTAATGTTTAGTTATCTTTAGGGTTAGGGTTCATTTTGTTAGTCCAAGGCTTAGCGTTAAGTTTTATTTATTGTTCAATTAGGTTTAGGATTAGGATTCAATTTTTTTTATTATATATCTTCATTTTGGTACAAGTTTAATGGTTAATGAAGTATATTGTTCAATTAAGATAAGGATTAAGGTTCAATTTAGTTTAATGTTCTATTAGGTCTAGGGTTAATGTTAAATTGGGTTTACAATTAGAGTTCAATCTTATTTAGTATAAGAGTTAGGATTCAATTTGGATTAGGGTTGGAATTAGATTTAAATGTTATGTAGTTTTTAATTAGGTTTACGATTATGGTTCAATTTGATTTAGTTTGAGTGTTATGATTAGGGTTAGTGTTCAATTTGGATTAGGGTTAGGATTCAATTTGGTTGAGTGCTCAATTATATTTAGAATTAGGGTTCAATTTGGTTTAGTGTTCAATTATGTTCATGGTTAGGTTTGAATTTAGTTTAAATATTTGGATTTTAAGGATAATTTTTTTATGTTTAGGATTAACTTTTGTTTAATGTTAGGGTTAGTATTTCATTCAATTTGACATAGTGTTAAGTTATGGTACAATTTGATTTAGGGTTAGCATTTAATTAAGTTTATGGTTAAGGTTCAAGTTGATTTAGGGTTACGATTATGATATAATTTGGTTTATTTTAGGGATTAATATTTTTAGTGTTAGGGTTAGGGTTCAATTTAGTTTGGAGTTTGGGTTATATTTGATTTAGTATTAGGTTTACAAATCAATTTGTTTCATTGTTTAATTAGGTTGATCATTACAATTCTATCTATTTTAGTGTTCAATTAGGTTTAGATCAAGGTGTAATTAGGGTTTAATTTAGTGTAGGGTTAGGATTAGATTTTAATTTGGCTTAGTGTTAAGGTTAAGGTTCAATTGGGTTTATTAATAGGGTTAGTGTTTAATTCAAGATATTATTTAAATAGGTTTAACATTAGGGTTAAATTTAAATTAGTGATAGGGTTAGGGTTAAATTTGAATTATTATTCAATTAGGTTTAGGTTTAGATTTCAATTTGGTTTAGTGTTAGAGTTTTTTTTGGTTTAGAATTAGCATTAGAATTTAATTAGGTTTACTCTCAAAGTTCAATATGTGTAGTGTTAGGGTTAGGGTTCAATTTGGTTTATGGTTCAATTAGATGCAAAGTTGGGTTTAATTTGGTTTAATGTACATTTTTCATTAAGTATTATTTACCAAGATAATATAGTGAACCCTAAGATCTTAAACCATGTCTTTGTTTCAAAATTAAAAAAAATGTTAAATATAATGTTAATAATTTGATAACACACTCCATCCACATTTGAGAAGAAATTTATTAATTGTTCATTGGAGTTTTTTGGGCCTTAATTCATTGATGATATTTTATACCAAGGCTAAGATTGAGAATCTTGTTTGTGCATAATTCTCTAATCCTCATTGGAACTATTTTACCGAGTGTGCAAATGTTATTGGAGGAACAAAATGCTTGTGTGATTTATACAAAGAGGAATCATTGAAAAGGACCTTGGAGTTGTATTTTAACATGGTTCATGAACCACTCCACTCCAACACTTGACATGGTTCAAAACTTCCAAAGATGAGCGCAAACCCAACACAAATATTAAAATAGATTTATTGAAAAGGCTTTCGAGTTAGAGTTCAACATGGTTCTAGAACTAGTTGGAACTCAAATAGGTTCTATAACCACACCACTTCCCAAACTATGTTGTTGGTTCCCTTTAATTTTTTTCACCAAAATTGATTACACACTCAAAAAACAACTTTGGAATGGATGAAAAGGACTTTTGAGTTGGGTTTTCACATGCTTCATGAACCAGTCCAACACTCGATGTGGTTCAAAACTTCCAAAGATGAGCACAAACCTGAAACAAATATTAAAATTGATTTGTTGAAAAGGCTTTAGATTTAAAGTTCAACATCGTTATGGAACTAGTCAAAACTTGACTAGGTTGTCAAACTAAACCACTACCCCAACTATGTTGTTGGTTCCCTTTATTTACTTTTTCCAAAATTAATTAGACGCTCAAAAAATAACTCTGACAATGATGTTATACCAATTAACTTTACAACACCCTCCCGAAAAAATATAAAACATATCAACTAATTCATTGCAAGCCCAAAAACGTGCAACTACTAGTTATAAACTCAATAGCATTATTATTATAAAAAAATAGATGCTCTTTCATTCTCCAAAAAAACCCTCAAATTTCATCATCTTAAATTATTTGATTAAATCCATCATGTCCCATAAGTTCTTACAAAAAAACTATACTAATATTCACATACTTTGAAATGTATTTATGGCAAATACGTAGTGACAGCCAAAAACATGACATGAAAACAAACAAGCATTGAAGAATTTATTGGCTGATTTATAAAATCCCTAATAATTACACTGAAGGCATTTATTATTTTAGAAAGCCGACCTAATTTCAAAAATTAATGATTAATAATATACGAAAGGCATGCAAGATAATTGAACTCTTCCACACCATCAGATTCTCCACTCATTGTTTTCTCCTCTCTGCACTATTTTGTTTGATTTCCGTGTGATTTTTCTCTCCTTTGCTCATTTATTTTTACACACATTACATGTGAGAATCATACGTGGGTATGGCCAAAAAAACATTTAGATTTTTCACGCATTGCTATCACAGATGTGAGTATTGTAATCAATGTCTTAGCTCCCAACTGGAAAACATCACACATAATTTAAACATAGATGCTTACAGATCAGTGTGAATGAAAATGTTTTAATTCTAAAATAATTTCATTGCTGTTATGTTTTAAATTTATTGCAGACTAACTTTTTCCCTTGCCTTCCATTTTTTCTTCTTTTTTCAATTTATTATTTTGTTTGCTTTGATAAAGTTTCATAGATCTTAAAACTGTAAAACTAAAAAGACCCTGCCAATTGTTAGAGTTAACCAACATAATAGTTGTAGTGATTGCATATCCTTTCAACCTGTCAGTCGTTAATGGTATGTTGTGTTAGGAATACCAGTCCACCAACACAACTGAGAGGGGGGATGAATTTGTTGTGAGACAGATTACTAAACATTAAACTTTATAAACTCATCCAAATGATAATCCAGTAAATGCCAACACAATAACACAATCCTTTGTTGTCAAGGAAACCTTGTTAAAGGTAAAACCCCGGTGGGAATTAGCACCCACAAATAATTTATTGAGAGTATAGTATCCTTGTTAAAAGATTTATCCCTGTTAGGATCTTATTATTGCATTACAGTACATAGTCTCTATTAAAGGACAGACCCTATTAGGAGTCAAGAAAAATAGTGGGCTCACTTCCCAGGCACACTACCTAAAGAAGGTTAATGCCACCCTCAAGGATAGCGAAAACATTAGTGGCAATTATTCGCCAATTAGCGAATGTCGCATGTCGGCGAGCGTTGGCAATTTTTTTCATATATTAGGTTGACCCTATCGCTTGACAATTATAAATATTGGGACCAATGCCCGGGCCCATCGCCCATCACTTTATTTAATTTTCTACTTTTCTTAAGCATCATCGCCAATGGAATCTAAGTTTTGGTCCCCATAAATTTTGAAAATTTGCCTATTATTTATACGCGACCCAAATGGATGGCCTATGTTTTCCAATAGTTTTATACATTTATATTTATAGGTCACCTCAAATTTTCCTAGCATTTTGCGGACTCATGTCTCAACCTGACCCAAATTTGCCAACTTTATTAATCATACCTTTGTATTGGACAACCCATAATCACCTCACAAATACCAAAAGAAGTGTTAAAACCACGCAGGCTTCACCAAATTTGTATACCTTGACCTAAAACCTCCCACCAAATTCACCAAATAAGGATAGTATAAAAACATTTGATCAATAGCAAAGTTTCAAACTGTTGAGTGCAACTACATACTGCATTGGCGAGTAGCGACTGCAATTTAATTTGAGGCAAAGGTAAGTGATACTTATTTTGACTCTGTAATTTTGAGTTCATTATTATTTAGTGGTAACCAGTTAGCAAACACTGGTGACCAGGGAGACCTCAGACATGATTTTAGGGCCAATAAATCCAGAATCACATTTATATATATTATAGTCTATTGTCACTTCTTCAACAATTTAACATTTTTTTTTGTAGTCGAAGTCGTTGGAGAATGGAGATGTCGAACAAAAATAAGGGTAAAAATATTAAGGGTAAGGCTCTTGCAAGTGGGGAAAGCCAAGAGAGGATAGAAAAATGTAGAACCTTATCATTGTACTTTGGTCATGGTGTTGGAAATGTTTCTGTCCAAAATCGGGAAGCTGCTTCATCACAAGTAGATTTTGAAGATTCACAACCTGAAACTACACGACATATTGAAGAGGTAGGCAAACCTGATATCTTAGATCAGGATGAAATTGAAGAGGATTTTCATTTAAATACCCAGAGTAGACATATAATCAACCTGGATGAGATTGAGAATGTCAGAGATGATGAAGGTGCAGGGAAAAAGAAAACAAAAAATAATTCAAAAAATGATCGGAAGTGGGAGTTGTTGAGGAATTTTCAAATAGAATGGGTGTCAAAGTATCCATTCATTGAACCAGTGGACAATCCAATTGAAGGTCAACCTCTGGTATTATGCAGATGTAAGATTTTCACCAAGTTAAATAAGAAGGAAAAGAGGTTACAGTTAAAAATCGACACCATAGAGAAGCATATGGGTAAAGTTTATGAAAAGAAAACCATAGATGGAGTTGAAAAATTAGTGATAAGATGGAAAACAAAGGATGAATCTCTGCATGTTAGGAATGCAA
>MU226859.1:3316020-3340080 GCA_018584345.1 Thuja plicata
TTAATTCATTCAAAAATAGGAATATTAATTATTTAAGATTTTTATTGCTTTTGATAATTAATTAGGACTATAGCCATTTTAATTAAATTAATAGGCTAGGGGAATGGGTTTAAAATGCAAGTGATGAGATAGATTAATTCCTTTATAATTAAATACTTTAGCCATTATTTGAATTTGATAATATTTGATTGGTTGAAATTGATTTGAATTGTATGACTGAAGTAGTTAATATAAATTAGTGATAAAAATCACCTAGGACATTAAATCTGATTTAATAATAAATTATGCCAAAGTAACATTGTCTTGACATAACAGGGGGTATGATCACACCTGGGGCAAACAGGGTCTATGGTCGGTACAGACCAAATCCAGGTGGTTACAAAAGAAAAGGTGGTTTACAAATTCGGGAAGACCTCAAAGTGAACACAAAATAGGCTCTCGACCCAAAGCAAACAACACATCACCAACAACTATTTTCTTGAGGAGGATCTGCCACCTAAGGCAGGTTTTTTTGGGGTCATTAACAATTTTCCACATCCTAGATAAGACAAAATGCCACTTAGACTCAGACCAAAGGCAAACCCAAGACACATTAATCCATGCAAGAATCTGAGACTCATCCCTCAATATATGATAAATATGCTTCACCTTGATCTCCTGAAAAGAGGCCTCATCTCTCCATTTCAACTACTCAAAAAGATAACAAGTATTGAGTATTTTCCCCAGGAAGAAAGATCTAGTAGCCTTACTAATCAAAGAATAAGTTTTCTTGTGAGAACGAGGAATATCAAATTTATGGCACAACTCCTCCCAAGAGCAAAGCTGGTTGTTCAATATGACATCTCCAATAGAAAGAATGCCCAAAGAGTACCATGCTTTAGTTGAGCAACATTGTGTAAGTGCAAGAGGCTTATCACTAAGCACCACCCCCACCATATTGACCTATGCAAAAGAGAGTAAGTAGGGCAATGCCCAATGGTCTCACTATGATCCAATAAGTGCCTAATCTTAGTCCAGGATTTCCAAAGGGATGAAAATATTGGAGAGCCAAACATCTTAACCTCAAAATTGCCCATCAACATGTCATAAATGCTAATGTCCTTCCAAATGTTTCCTTTCTTGGGTCTTGATAATCAAATGTTATTTATAACTAAGAATTTCCATGGCTCGTCACTAGACAAGGCCTTATAAATCCACTTTAGAATCCAAAGAAGCTCCATGAGCTTTCAAATCCCTCAATCCAAGTTCACCCATGTGTTTAGGAACACAACACTAGTCCCAAGAGACGTGTCTTTTCTGATTACCTTGCCCATCCGACCATAGGAAATCCATGAGAATCTTTTCTAATTTATTAACTTGATAGTTAGAAAAGAGTCATGTAGATGTAAAATAAATAACATGTGAGGAGAGAACTTTTTGAACAACCCAAATCCTTCCTGCCAAAGATAACAAGTGAGTTTTCCATTTCTGATGCTTCTTTTCAATCTTAGCATATAACCAATTCCACATCTCTTTAGTAGAAGGGTTGAGGGCAAAACATATCCCAACTCCCCCCCCCCCCCCCCCCCCCCCCCCCCAATTTTTGGAAGCCATCCAATTAGGAGGTGAGTCAACCAACCCAATCACAATAGACTTCTGAGGAGCAATCTTTGCACCAGATGCCTTACAGAAAAATTGGAGCATATCAACTATGTGATCAAAATTTTCCTCATAGAGTTCAATGAAAAGGGCAGTGTCATCAACAAAATGAGCATTGATTAGCTCATCTTTATTAGGGTTTTTAATACCCCTGACTGGTGGACCAAAATCAATAGACTTCAGAATATGTAAGAATGCATCTGTTGCTAGAACAAACAAAGAGGGGGCAATAAGGCAACCTTGTCGAATTGATCTCTGCAACAAAATTGGCTTAGACAATTTCTCATTAACATCAATGATAGTGGATGAGTCCTTAAATAGATCTCAATCCATTTGCAAAAGGAAGAAAACCAAAAGCTTTTAACATTCCAATCCCAAATGGTCATTCTACTCTGTCACATGCCTTCTCAAAATAAAGAGGATCATAGTCGAGGACTGCCCATCCTCTTTAGCCCAATGCATAGCTTCCCAACTTGTAATAAGATTCTCAGGTATATATCTCTTCTGTATGAAACCAATTTGAGTGATTGAAACAATCTTACCCAGGAGACCTGAGATCTTGTTTGCCAAAAGTTTCACAGTGATTTTGTAAGAGATGTTTAACAAAGTAATAGGACTCTAGTTTTTAACTTTTCTCTTATCACCATCCTTAGGTAATAATTTGATTACCCCTCTGTTAATATGTTCTCCCAAAAATCCTGCATGAGTTGCTTCATCAAAGAGGTCAAGGAGCTCCATGGAAATCCACTCAATGTTAGACTTGTAAAACTTACCAGGGAGACCATCCACCCCTGGAGCCTTATCATTTTCTAGGGATTTGATGGTGGTTTCAATTTCTGCTTGTGTGATTTCTCTTGACAGTTGACAATCATCTGCACTATCAAGCTTCTTAGAGATCAATCAAAGACACTGCTACAAGGCATCATTGTTCTCTGAATTGATTTCTGAAGTGAAAAGATTGGAGTAGAAGTCAAAAAAGGCTCTGCAAATATCCTCAGGATCAGTGGATATACAATTGTTCAAGTTGATCTCCTCAATCCTTGTTCTTTTCTACTTGTGCTTGATAATCTTTAAATAAGTATTTTGTACCTTTATCACCCTCTCTGACTCAATTCATTTTGGCTCTAACACTTTGACCTTTGAATTTTTAGTTTTGGATCTTTCTTAGCTCTGATTTAGTTTTGATCAACTCCCCTTTCAGCTAATCATTATGTATGTCCTCTTGAACAAGATCTTCAACATGGTTAAGCCTAGATTGTAGGGCTTCTTCTAATTTATTTTTGTCCTTAGACTATTTTTCCCCAATGTGAATTTCATAATTCTCTTCCACAAAATAGTAAGAGACTCCCAATTGTCTACACAACTCTTACCTTAATTACAAAATTCAGCCAAGCAAGTTGCCATTTTAATAGCAACAATGTTATCCTCATTCTTCAAAAGGGAGGTGTTACGCTTGAACATTTTGTTACCCCTGTCCCTTTTAGCAATCTGAGAGGGGCTATCAATAATGATATTAGCAGATATTGGGGAATGATCCGAAAAAGTTGCAGGGGTAACAAGAATAGGGTCCCTGTCACCAGCTAGCTACTTCAAAAGAGAACAATGACATATCAACATACACTCTATCCAATCTACCATATATCCTTTGGTTATTACTCTGATTATTACACTAATTAAACCATATTCCTTTGGAAAGATTCTTCTTATTCTCTAGAGGGTCAACAAGATTTAGGCATCTCGTACACTTTTCCCAAAACAAGTGCTCATTCCCAATCCATTCTTGACTAATGTCACCCTTCTTATCTTCTCTATGTTCTATCATATTGAAGTCACTAGTGAGAATCCAATGTGCCTTAAGGAGGGAGGAGGCCAACCATCCCCACAACGTTGCTCATTCTATGTAGTCATTTGAAGCATAAATATTACAAATGCCTATGATTTTCCCATGATAATTCATTGTGATCCAGCATGCTCTATTGCAGGGAGATGTAATGGAATCAGTCACCAAGTCAGACCAAGATGGTCCCATATGTTTTCTCAAATGAAAACCCTTTTAATATACTCTCTTAATAGATTCTATTATCAACTGATAAAATGGAGAGGAAAACTACAATAACAGAGTATACAAAAAGCCGTTCTAACTGTCACCAAACTGAAACTATCAAAGAACCAAACAATCGATGTAACTGTCACTATACCCCATTAAGGGTATATTTCGAATGTCAGATAACAAACCATGTTTACAACTATAATCACAAAACACCCTTTTTAATCAACTGCTAATCATAGAGAAGAAAATATTTTTCTTTCACCAACAGATTTACCAACAAACCATAGTGAATACCTTCCCAAAACTGAAACCAAAACAAAGTTACCATATGAGAGAAGAACAGTTTGCATAACCACCATGCCGCCATCCCAACAGTTTCCATTTTCAGCTCCATAGTTCAAGTCCACTATTCTTCACAAAATCGCCTCCAAACATACCACTGTGAACAACAAATGCCTGTGCCCTAGCATCCACAGGTAGGGTTTTGAAACCAAGTGAAACCAAAACACAACACTCTTTGCATTTTTTTGTGCCCTAGTCAAAACTTCCAACTATAATGCTCTTCGAATGAAATCAGTGTCGAATACAAAGTATTTCAAAAGTAATGATAATGTCTTCGAGTTTGCACCCGTGGGCAAACAAAAATAATAATACCAATGAGACTTCAAAACATAATGATGTGTATGCCTTCGATACCTTAAGACTGATGTCTCCTCAATACCCAAACAACATTCAAGGACCTTAATGAAACTTAAATATACCATAATTTGCACTGATTTTGCATTTGGAATCAAGATCACTACCCCATAATGTTATGGCATTACTATCACAATTTGACATTGATAAAAACGATTATCCTTGTAAAGCTCAAAATATTCACAACTTTATCACTTGACACATCTGGACCTTATATGCAATAGGTCATTAATAACTTATATACTTCGTATGTAATAGCTTATCAACAAAACATTGATAAGATATTAATCCCTTATTAGAAACCAAACTATATAAGGTATTAATAACTAATGTAGAACAAGATACATAAGCTATTAAATAACAAGACTGAAAATCAAATATGCATGTAACACAGATATGCCATATCAATCATATTAAAGCATATGAAAGTGATCAACCAATTTGTATACATGTTCATTATGAATACCATATGGAATGATAAATAAGACAAAACAAAATGTATCATTGTGGATGAATAGACCTGTCCATACACCTAAGTTCACTGTCATATATATATATATATCAACCAAGTAAACTATAAGGAACACGTCCATCAACCAATATGCAACCAAAGCACTGTCCAACATCACAACCTGATGTATACATGTATACCATAGTGTCTTTTGGCAGCAAGGACAACACATAGGGGAAACATCATCTTCATCTATATTTTGAGTATATTTGTAATGGAACCTTATTAACTTCCCGATTTAGAAGTTTTGTTTCATTTGTGTTTCGATCCATATAAATGGATGTATATATCATAGTTGTAAATCTCGCGATTATATCTCGGATATCGCAATATATCACGCAACACAAACTGAAACGATATTATCTCCATTAATATCGCACAGCGATTTTTACCTAAAAATATGGCAATTTTTGGCGATTTTTGACGATTTTTACCCAAAAATCTCGCCGCTCATAACACTTAAGTTAAAGGCAAATGGTTTTTAAAAATTTAAGGATTTTTTTAAAGTTGTAAAGGCATCGGGATTAGGTTGTTTTTTTTGGGATTAGGTGCAGTCTATATATATTTCTAGTTTTCATTGATACCGAAACTTGAACTTAATATGTATTCAGAAGTTGTCGACTTGTAGTTTCACGGAGTTTGACTTCGATATGTATTGAACTTATTTTTATTTAGATGTCGTACTTGTTTTTTGGTATATGATAATATTTCTACGTTTTCTGCTAAGTTCTAAATTCTAATTGCTATGTATTTAACTCAAAACTTTGATTAATATATGGTGAATATCTCAAATCAATATATATTCTACAAATTTGGTATTTACGTGTGTTTTTAGGAATATTTTAAAAAATTATATAGTTTCAAATGTTTGATAAAAGTGCCAATTTACTGTCAATTTTTTTGCCGAGTTTTTGCCGAGACCGAGATTTTCAAAAAATTTGGGTCCACCAAGTTTTTGTTAAGACCGAGATTTTCAACCTTGGTATACATTATTTGAAACTATCACTTCTCCATGAGAACTTTGTTACACAAACATCATTATCTAAATGACCTAGATATAGTTTACAAGATGGTAAGTCCTTGGAGAAAGCAAGTGAAAATCATAGTGCTTAGCAGGGAGTGAAGCCTAACCTTGTTAACATGAACATAGCCCAACTCAGTCTTGCAGAGAAAACCTGCACAGAGATCACACTTGCCCACCCAAAGAAGAAACCCAATAAATAGTTTGGTCTCTGACTTTAAGCAGGTAGGCACGACTTTAGTAATTATGCCGAAGGCATTGATTATTTGAAAGTGAAGAACTGATTAACAATCACCAATCTTGCAAAGAGAAGCAAGACCATTGATTTGAAAGTGAAGAACTGATTAACAATCACCAATCTTGCAAAGAGAAGCAAGACCATTGAAACAATCTAATGTTTCTTTTGACCACTTTACATGTGTTTGGTTTCACATTCATCAGGTTAGAATCATTTAACCTTTTCCAAATACAAAAGTCATTTGCCCTTTTGTTGTACCTTGTAGGAAACACATCTATGCAATCTGATCGTTGCTGATTTTTCCATTTTTTGTCTATTATTTTGCAATCCAATCTCTATCCTCTTTGAGCATTACAAATTCAAGAGAGAGAGACAAAAGGCGAGAGGCATTACAAAAATAACTTGAGGGGAGAAGAGAGGAAAGTAGAAGAGAAGAGAAAATGGGCACAAGGCAGTACTGCTACTGGTGTTGTGGATTTTAAGGGTCTCTTGTCATTCCAAGGTAGGCCCGACCTCTGACATATAAGTTGAAGAGCCTTCTCTTTGAGGAAGCGTAGACACCCCTCTTTGGAGACACTAAAGTGCAAGTCTCTGCAGATGGAAACTTCATCAAACATATGCTTGACAAGTGTTTAGGTTGGTATCGTTGAAACATTCAACATATCAAATATTTTATTTGCAGGGCACCGGGTCAGTTGAAGGGTTTTCTCAGGCTATTTCAAATAATTCAAGTGTTTTATAGGGTGAAAGTGGAAAATTTTAATAAGCTCTGTGATTGCAAGGTCGTGATTAATATCTTATGACCTCTACTACTTTGACTTCTTCAATGCTTCAATTAAGTTACCAGAGGACAACACCGTTGGTGTCGTGACAACCCTCTATGTAATCCGCCCTGAAAATATCGTTTGTTCATTTTTCTTGGTTCATTGCATGCGTGCATCAGTCTCATTTATATTTCCGCTTACAAATTGACCTTATCAGTCACATAATATCATAAAATAAAGAAATGGCCCACAATTATTACATTGAATTCAGGAGGAAGAATTAAAATCCCTAATTTGAGCAACTTAAAAACGATTCATATGCAATTCCCTCCTCTATCGGTACAAATCTAGTTGCAAAACTGATGTGAAAAAATGAAAAGCGATGCACCTTGGGTTTGGGCGGTCAACAACAGGGTGCTTACTCAAGACAAAGTTGAAACCACATAACCAATGCCTTCATTAGTAGACAGCGAGATAAATATTCTAGTTTTAATGGGAATACAATAACGAATGATGTGCTTATGTGCAAATTCAAAATAAAACTCGATGAAATCATGCCAAGCAATTTATCTCACCATCTCACATAGTTTGTCATATTGTAAAGAATGCCAATCGAAATCCTTAAAAAAGGCAGACCTTGAAAGAAAAAATATTACATAACCCTAAAATATTACATAACCCTATTGAAGATGAATATATTACATAACTCTATTGAAGATGAATTCATTTTGAAATGAGATGAACCAAATTGGTCTCTCTTCTGCTATATCACTCAATTCACAATAAAACAAAGAATAAATTTTAATTTTATTAGTGTTACAGAGCTACTATAAGAGCTCCAAACCCAATTTTTTGCACCCTCCTCAATGAAAAAATATTGAAGCTAGTTAACCATTCTTTTCATTTTTGCCCCCTTGTTTGACATTTATATAAAATATCTCTACAAAATAGGACACGAGTTGGTTTTTTGGCAAAATGTTGAAGCTTAGACTAGGCATGTAGACTATTTGGCAAAATGTGGACAATCTTCTATAGGCCGAAAAACCACTCATATCAAGCAAAATGTTGAAGCATAGACTAGGCATGTAGACTATTTGGCAAAATGTGGACAATCTTCTATAGGCCAAAAAGCCACTCATATCAACTTTGGACAACTAATGTTTAATCTTATGAGGCAAATATTTTACGATAGCAGAGTGGTCATTTTCTTTGGACAAAACTTTAGGATATGAAGTGGCATTGTTTGGAAAGTAACTATTAATAATTATTTTAAACAAAATTCTACCAAAAAGAAACGCTATGAATATATTGAATAGCTAATGACAAATGAAAAATATTATGAATTTTTAAACTCTAAAAAAGTTATAAAAGAATTCACATTTTATGCTCCCTTTCCATATATCTTTGGCGTACCCATTGCACACCAAGGTGCAATTGCTAGTAATATGAATAAGCAACAGCTAAGGTCCAAAACAATACCCCAATTTCTAACTGATTAACCCTCCCAAGAGTACAAAGAAGAAAAAGGGAACGATATCCTATCCATAAAAATGGCATGGATTCAAGTGCTACCTTAAGTTCTGAGAAAAGCTCCTAAGTAATGAACAAGCCACCCATTTCTCCAGCATAGAAACAGTGAAAGAGTGATGTGTGTTAACGGTAAGACAGAACTTCAAAGAGATGAAGTATTAGATTTCTCGCAAGACCTTAAAGAAAATTTACCTGAACTACATTTTAATACCACGTTAACAAGCAGAGCTAGACACATTTGTTCTGGATATGCCCATGTAAGAAAACACTTTTCAAACTCGGCAAGCAGCAATTCACAATATTTTGAGCTTCAGAAAGGAACCGTTTAAACTGTTTTACAGTACAAAACCAATATCACTTACCTATTACCATGGATATTTTGTTCCAAGTTGACGAAGCTAACAATTCTCGGCAGTTCTTGAAGAAGATTATTTATCAACAGGTAAAATAACAGTAGAGCTGTTCTATTTGGAAAATTAGTCAAATTTATCTTCTACTGAACTGAACAAAACGAGAAAGCAGACAACGGTCAAATTCTTGTGGGCCAAAAGAGAAAAAGACAACCACAGAATTACTACCATGCATCAGCATTCCATAGAAACTGTCAAGGCTTTATCTTGAGAAAAATAATGCCCTAAACTCTGAAACAAACTATATGTCCATGCACTAAAATCTTGACCCTGGTGTAATTGTCCATTAAACATTCACCTTAATACCTTTCGAATGAAAAGGTAGTGCTGCATCCATGAAATCAAAATCGAAAAGGTTCAGAACAGAAACCTGTCTTGCTTACCATTCAGTGACCAGGTATTGAGATTTTCCCTCAGCAAGTAGCAGGGTAATCATAAATTTACAGAAGGAATTCAGTATTCTTGATGCTTCCCTCGCAGGAGCACAACTTTTAGTAATTAAATATACAAATTCAAGTTAGAATGTCCATGAATACAAGAGCCTACTAAATTTGTTGCTAGCCAGTTGTACTACTACTTGGCGTACTGGCAGTCATCGAGCTATCATTGCTTGTCCAAGGTGCTTGCATAGAAGTGGGAGACATATTAGCCTTTTGTAAAATTAAGTTTTCTAAGCTTAGTGTGCAGTTTTCCTGTGGCAAAGGGACCCTTATATTCATGCTATCCTTTTTTATTAGTAAAAGCTCCTCTGTAACTTCTAGCATGGTAGGTCTAGCATCTTTGTCATACGACAAACAACGAAAAGCAACCTCAGCAACTCTTTGCACCAGTGCTCGGAGCAAAGGTTGCTTCTGAACCTGGAGGAAGGGGTCAATAATGTCATCAAGAGAATTGTTTGCAATCTTTGACAGCGCAAGGGCAGCTAAATTAACCTCTTTCTTGTCACGAGAAAAGTCAACTGGTTTCATGGCTGTAATTAATTCAATAAGAACCACACCAAAGCTATACACATCACTCTTGTCAGAGAGATGGAAGTTTTGATGGTATTCTGGGTCAAGGTACCCGGGAGTACCTTGAGGAGTAGTGGAGATATGAGATCCCTCTGGAAGTCCCAGCCTAGAAAGTCCGAAGTCTGCAACCTTTGCGGTGTAATCATAATCTAGAAGAATATTAGTTGACTTCACATCTCGATGGTATATTGGTGGATTCACTGTAGAATGTAGGTATGCAATAGCTTTGGCAGTCTCATTTGCCACAGTAATCCGTGTCAGCCAATTTAGACCTTCTCCTCTTTCATGCTGCAGATGCTCTGCCAAGGTGCCATTAGGAACAAACTCATACACTAAGAGTGGGCTAGCCATCTCAATGCAACAACCCAGAAGGCGTACTAAATTTCGATGTCTTAGAGTTGAGAGGACATTAACTTCATTGATAAGTTGTTGTGTGCCCTGAGTACTTCCATAATGTATTCTCTTTACTGCAACAAGACATCCATTAGGGAGCTTTCCTTCATAAACTGTTCCACAAGCACCATTTCCAAGTTTCTCGCTTGGTGCAAATCCTTTTGTAGCTTTCTCCAGCTCTTTATATGTAAATAATTTCGTGGCGCATGCTTTACCATGAATAGAAAGAAGGCTTGCAAGTTGGCTAGGATCACCACGTCTTTTTATCTCCAAGGACGAATACTTGTAACGCCTTAATAGAGCAAAGGAAACAATAAATCCTGCAAGAATAGTTGCCGTTCCCACAATTCCTGTTAACAAGAACATGATAATGTTATTGCCAAATTAACCTCTGAAATTGTTGAGACACTACATAGCATTCATTCTCATATAATCGACTGATTAGTAATTAATAATTGGTTGATCCATCTGAAATCCAGAGACAGAATCCAAACAGGAGCTTAAGATGCTTATTAAGATCAGTTAAATATCATTAAGTGACATAAATAGTGAAATGCTGTATCCTAGAATTTAAAAACACATACCAGCTGCTAATACAGCAACATTTATGACAGATCTTGCACTGTTACAGTCCTTATCATATGATGTACGACCATCCTTTGAAAGGCAAGCTGCAAAATGGGGAAATATCCAAATTTTCAAATACATTTGCAACACAGTACTTGAGCCTGGCATTTAAAATTGCAGCTAGAAAATTTAAAAAAGAACGTATAATCATCATGCATAAGTTATTTTCATGCATCCATTATGCTTTGCAATAAAGTACTCTCGTTCTGTCTTTTACAACAATACAAGTTGTTTTCCCTCTAAAGGGACAGGAGTACAATTGAAGCTTGCCCTTTGCAGAGAGGATGAAGTAGATGTAGTCAAGGCATGCAAACAACACATGTGAACCAAAGACAGGTATTTGGTGCTCTTTTCTTTGAAGTAAAGAAAACATGAACTGACTATAATTTGAATCTGTCATAAGCACGGTATGTCACCAGACACTCATAGTAAAGGATTATAAATCCGAAGAACAGATGATGGAGGAAGAAATTAACTGCAGAAGATGTTATAAGCTTAAGGAAGATTTCCGGCGCATCAATTCAAATGCTACTACATACATGAACCAAAAATCTTTACACAGTTTTATCCAGATACAGTCTACTATGTTTGCAAATTTTAAATCTGCAATATAATTGTTTTCTCATACGGAGAAATTAAGAGAATCACCATGCTTGATTGACGGGACAATTATTCAGGGGCAACAATCAAATTGCCTGAATGCTAAAAGGTATATATAAATATGGAGTCTAAAAATCAACAACTTTCATAGGTTATAGATGGTCTTTCCAATGTTAGAAGTTCATACAATATTATTTGTTTGTTGACACAGCAGAAGCAAGGCATGTGAGAAAGACTGTAATAGACAAGAATGCGTTTTGAGGTAGTGAAAACAAGAGAAAATCCTAGCTCAGGAAAGTTGCCTTTGTTAATGATTGAATTGGAGCCTATAATGACAAATTCAATAATAATTTAAATTTGAAAATTTTCCATTTCTAGAAATAAATGAATTAAGCAAAAGTAATGCTCATGGCAGGTGATTGAACAAGCAGCCATTGTATTTGACTCTGTCATGATATCCATCAATGCATTCTGTATAAACTGGACATCTTCACGCAACCTGGAATTCCCTTCAAACGATTCAGATGTGAGTTGCAAATGAAACAGAATGGCAAAAGGGGAAAAGACAAGCATATGTTTGAAAATTAATAGGGATAGTCATTGTTTTACCAATGAGCTAGTGACCAATGAGCTAGTGACCAACGATGGGATAACTGAAGAAATTATTGATCTTGGATCTTGACATACTTCCCATCCTCTCTAGAGACGATCTTAATAAGTTTTTCCCAAGTGTCACAGACAAATAACAGGGAAAAACGAAACATAACAAAAGGCTATTCTACATGTCTTCGCCCTTAAGGTAACACATGACTCATTCTAAATAAATCACACTTCAGAATAACTTAATTATTGGATTTCTGCTTTGAATTATAATTTGGAAGTCTTGGCAGATAATTTGCAACAAACATATGCAAAGAAATTATTTGTGACTAAAAGATAATAGGAAAAGCTTTAGGTGGGAATCCATGTGAAGGTTGTTGCAGAAGTTTATTTTGTATTTCCTTGTTTTGTAAATCTTGCCCAAGCATGGAGTGCATTAAATGAGAGAATAAAGGGACTAATAATGTTTGGTCATGGAAGAGGTTAAGTCATGGTTGGAATGTGATCTCTACAGCTTTACTACAACAAATCCCAATCAAAAAAGTTGTTTTTACCACAAGTATGAAATGTACAACAAACTTTTGCTAAAAATAATGATGGAGTTCAGACGGTACTGGTGATGAAAAAAAGGACACCAATATTTGATATTGAGAACAAGAATTCCGTTAGATTTGCCATTGGAGTTAAAAAAACATTAGCACAATTAAACATGCAACAATTATCTTATAGTGTCAATGTGAAATTCACATAAAAATTATCATGTATTCAACAATTCGTTACTCGTAGACAAGGAATTAAGAATATAATCTGTGCAAATCTTTGAACAGCTTGCAATCATGCAAATGTTTTCTACCATAATATGCATTTACAATATACATGGAATTCTGAAACTTAAATTGAACACTGGATTTTTAACACACTTTCTGGAAACCTTATTCAAGACAGTACACAATTTCAAAGCTAATGCAGGAGAAGCGAGGATAAGGTTAGACCTGGTGGGATACAGTAGAAATGTTTTCCAGCCATCCCTTATCTGCTCCCTTGCAACCAGAATCCCATCCATCTCCTCAGGGAGAAGGGTTTTATAATCAGTTCAAATGCGTCCTATGATACCTGTGATGAAGCCCTGGCTGATATCTTGATTTCAAAATTTTAGAAGATAATCTTGGCAGGGTTCCAACTTGATCAAGCTATTGGCTATTCCCTAAGAATTCTAAAATGACACTATGCTTCAGAAGTTCATTGCATTGATGATTCCATCAGTAATGTCATTGATTGACTTATTATAAAAGGCCAATTGTTGCATATGCTTGTATCCACATCCTATCTAATACTAAAGATGAAAGTGAACAAAATAACCAACCAGATGGACATTACACAAACTATTAATAGAACTCTACCTTTGAGCAGTCACAGTCCACTGCTTTTGAACAAACTAATATCACTACCCTTTTTGAAGCACAAATCTACCATTCATTGCACTTCGCAATATCTTAGAATCTCGAAGAACTTGTACTTATATTGCTCACAAACATGAACCTTTTTCTAAACGGGCTAACAAGATACATGCAAGCTTCAACAATTTTGCCTATGAAGGGCAAAAGAGACCAAGTTTTAGTATCCCAAAAGCCAGGCCCACTTGTTGCATTAGTAATATTTGGGGGAAGCAAATGTTATTTATGTGGCTTAATCAAGAACACTTTTGAAATTGGATCCATAGTCTTAAGCTTAGACCATTGGAAAGCTAACAATCTGTTACCCGACCATGAAAGGAAACCATAAAAACTTAACGAGGAAACCGGTTAATCCAAAAGGCTAAGCATGAAAAACAAATGGATTGCCAAAGCATGCAAACATTTAGGAAAGTAGCTCTTGTTGCATACTTGGGTGCAGATCCAGATATATATATTATAAACCATAGAAAAGGCTTGAGCTGCTAGGAGTTGCCTTCTCCAGCATTTCCGTATGTCTTGTTAATGTATCGTGTAAAATAACTTCGGTTGAAATTTAGATCAAACGTCCATATAAACGTGGTTCCAATACTTCGGCCAACCGGGGATATTTGAAATGTTTATCATCCCATGGCGATTGTCTTTGGGGCCTTGGGCCCAGACCCCTTCAGTCTGCCCCATACTCGTGCTTTCACAGTGACGTGCATAGTTAGGCCCCCCTAACCGTTTTCCTCCTGCTGTTGACTCTTCAGCCCCTCTCTTGCAAGGATCACCGCGTGAGCTCCCTCATCCAAGACTGCTAAATTCGACTTTCAGCACAAATCAGCGCACAAGAATCCCTACCCACTAAAGGTGCACGGCCCATGTTTATCCAGCTCAGCCATTCTTGAAGAATAAAAAAGTGACCTGACGGTAAGCTTTCTTAGATTTAAGCCATGATAAGAATTGAGAAATTTCATAAACGTTACCATCAAGATTTCGCTGATCGCTGAGTCGTGGCTAAGATAGGAAGAGACATTTTAGCAGACATGTTCAATCCCTATGGGTATAAAAAGCAAACACATATTATACACTGTAACATAAGAGTCAGAAAAATGGGCTTCTAACACTTGCGTAGGACCGCATATCAAGCCACCATGTTTGTCTTTTTAACGCCCATCAATACCATAAGAAAAGGAATAAAAATTCAAAACTCATTTAAAACCTGGCGATAAAGGCCCTTTTAACTACATTTTCAGAAATATTTGAAGTAAATAAAGGAAGTTAAAGCAGGCTTACCTTTTAAACATCCAACTCCATCGGCAAATCCATCGCCTTCATAGCCATGTTTACACTGGCATCGAACACCATTCTTGATGATGCTTGCTTTCACACATTGTGCATTAGGGGCGCAGCTAACATTTGAACAGCTAATGGGCACAGCCCACTCCATTTTCAGCCCATACTCTGCATTTACAGTGTGATCAGAAGGGCTGGACAAAACCCAACTGCTAAACGCACTGCAATGAAACCTTGAAAAGTTAGAAATGCTATCGCCGACTTGCCACAATGTAGCATTCGCAAGAGGGTAGCAGCAAGTTGCATTGTATTTACACTCTGTATTATTTCTTTTGATGGGGATATTGCAGTTAACCAGACAAGCAGAGGAGTTTTTACAATCTGACAGCTGTAGAAAATTTTCAAGGGAGATTCCATAGTATTTATTGCCCCTGAAACGGAAAGAGTTCACACTGAGCTCACAAGTTGATTCCAGAGGATCTATGACTATGCTATCGGATGAGAAGCTAAGGATGATATATTTTACATCGTCTAACCTTACGACAAGGGTGGATGAGTTCATGCATTCCAGCTTGAAGCCAGGCAACCCACATTGGCTATTGAGATGAAATGGGTAAGGAATTGCAAGGGACCCACATTGCTCACTGCATTTATTCTTATCATGGGCACTGCTAGATGAGCAGCAAGGCAGATCTGGGACAACCCAGATGACAAAATTAATCCACAGTAAAAGCAGGGGGTGCCATGCAGCAGAGAAAGCCATTCAAACTGTCACTGAATCAGACAAACATGCATATCCATGGTGATTGAACACATTAAAGACATCTTCCTTTTGGTTTACTTTACTCTGTACTGTGATAAATGAGTGCAAAGTCCAAATCGGGTTTGCTGCAAACAATGCTTATTTCTTGATAATGCCCTCCATTATAAAAAGTCACACTCCCTTCCATTAAAAAAGTCATACCCTCATTTTACTGCATTAAATGAAGAACTTCAGGGAGCCAAAACCTAGCTTTATGTGCAAACGTGCAGGGTGGTTTTTCAAAAACTGTGGGGAATTGGGTGCGTATTGATCAGTGTGTATGGTAAGATTGTGGACCGTGCAGGGTTGAAAAGTTTACAATGCCACAAAAAGAACATGGCCCCCACAAAGACCAATGCCAATGAATAACACACCATACAGTACACAGTCACACCTCTCCTCCTCACTCTGGCAATCCCATACAAAGTACCTGGTTAGCCTTAGATGTGACAATACCTTTCCTTAATCAGTTCATCTTGTCAACGTAACGTAGAGGTATGGAGTGTCTGTAGATAAACAAAAGGTATATCAGACAAAGAAGAATGGAGTTTGTGTAAGAAAAAAGCATATCAGAGCAGGCAAAGTGAATTATAAAAAAGCCTCCTTGTCCTATCTCTGTGCCCCTCCTTTTGGGCTGGGCCAACGAAATACCTATTTTATGCTCACATTAATCCACATTTAGGTTTCTGTTCCCTTCCGACTCTCAGGGTAAAAGGATTAATCCAATCCCTTACCCCGCAATTAAAAAGTGTTGTACAGTGGACATCTCACTGGCTTATTTTAATCTTCTTTTTGTCTACAAGTAATTGAAGAGACTAGAATTTGACCATATTTATTAATTAATTTAATTCAAAATCATATTCTATTTATGAATTTGAATATTAATGAATATAGTAAAATGTGCAAGAGTGCTCAATAGATGTGTATTATTTATTTGCAAGCTGTCTTAAACTGACCACACTTAATTCAAATTGGGAATGATATGGCAAGAGGAAACAAATAGTGAATATAATTTTTAAAAATTATAAATAAAGAAGTTCATTATTTAGATGCATGAAATTTTCACAATCCATAATGATTAGTAGTTTAGGATTTTGACTATGTAACACTTTTTTCCATCTAAATCCAAAAAAGTCAAAATCGAGAAGCTATGAAGTTCGTTATTATTATTTGATTAAGGAAATACTCCAAGTTTATTATTACAAATTAATGATAAATTGTGAATTGTGTAGATTATAAATTATTATTTTAAAAATATTATAAGTATATGTAAATATCATAATTTTATTCATAATAGAACTATTTTTATTATATAATAAAATAAAAAACTTATCAAAATTCACAAATTATTTTTATTATCAAATTTCAAGTGTATTATGCATTTTAATTAAGAGTTTAATGTTGGATATGTGAAGTCTAATAGACTTATCTATTTTCCCTCTAATTATCACTGTTTTGGTATCACATTCTAAGACATATAAAAACAATATGGATAATGTAATAATGTCATTGTAAAGGCTGAATAAGCTTGCTACTCTATGTGTAAACAAACAAAGATGTCAATGATAGAGATTTGCCCTACTCCATGTGGATGTAGCTAATTGGTGAACCATGTAAATCTATTATTATGTGTATTCCTTGTTTGTTTCTCTTGCATCTTTAATTTTGCCCTTTTTAATTGTTCATCTACACTTCATATTTAGCAATTGGTTTCAGAGCTTGGTGAAGAAGCTGGGAATTTGTGAGGAGTTTACAGGAAGATGGAAGAAGTGTATAAATGAAGAATCGAAAAATTCTCGATTTTGGAATGTGGAAGATGCAGATGGAGTCATTATTGATTCAAAGAGACCTCTCACTTATGTCAGAAGACAAAGTCAAGAAGCCAAATACAATGGCTGATGAGAAGTGGGAGAAATTGAAGGCGAGATAAACCACCATCCTCTCTCTATCTAGTAATGTTGTATTTAATGTTGCAATGAAAAAGACATCAGAAGGATTGTGAGAAAAATTGCTTGATATATATCAAATGCTTTCTACTTCAAACAAGATTTTCCTCACGAAAAAGTATAATTTGAAGATGAAGGAAGGAGGTAACATGTCCAATCATCTCAAAAAAATCAATACATTAATCAACTAGTTGATTTCTATGAGCATAAATCTAGTGATGAAGTCAAAGCCATCTTGTCTTTTTATTTAAGCAAAAATGGGTTTTGAGGGGACCTTACAACATATTACAAAAGATTTTCAATGTAGACTCCCATAACCGAGACACAAAAAGAAACAATTGTTGGAAAAGACACTACCAGCAGTACAGAACAACAACCAGCACACGCAAAAGCAAGAAACAACACACCAGAAAAGGAAAACAGCATAGAGAAACAACAGGAACCAGAAACAACTATTAGGTCAGCTCCTTCAGAACATTAGCCACCTTTTTTCAATTATAGTAACATCATCAGCCGTGTCCTTCAAATTTTGGGAGACTGGGGCAGCTCCCTGGCTCTTCTTCTTCACGTTGGCATGCGTGCATTTTCTAGGAACTTCATTGGTATCGGTGCCATCACTAGTCTCCATTTCAGTGTGGCCTACACTCGTGGTATCTTTGTTTCCCATGGCCTTTTTCACTCTCCTGACATCCTGCATGATCTTCTTCATGCTTTCCTTAAGGATGTACATCAGCTTGTCTTCGTCAGACTTGAGTTTCCTCAGAATTTGTCCCACTTTTTTTCAAACTTTTTCCTTTGAAGAGTCTCTTTGTCCAGGTTTTCCAGAAGGCTCGCAACTTTGCCATTAAGACTGTGAATTTTATTATTGACCCAGGTGTCCAGGGTCAAAGTCTTGTGAGCCTTAGTTTTAGCTTTTCCCAGAAACTCCAATCTATCTTATGGCTTCCTCCCTAGATAATCCTAGATAAGAGGAGCCGACTCCTCCTTGTCCCCATCAGCAGTGGTCTTGCGAGCTGAGGTGTCAGGCTCAGTGCGACCTGTAGCAGAGTCCAAGCTCAGATTCTCCACTACATTACGAGTATTGCTTTTTCCTCCTTCGAGTTTTTTCTTCTTTTTCCCCTCATTCTTTCTTTTCTTAACTTCTTTTCCTTTTCCCTTCTGGCCTTTTAGCAGTTGTTGGCTCCCTCTTTTTCTGATTTTTATGTTCTTCGACCCCTTCCTTCTGCGGGACAGAAATCATGTCCTGAGATCTCTTGCCAAAGTCCCTCGAGGATTCCACCCATCTTGTTATTGTTTTTCAAAGCCATCTTGTTTTTGTTCTCTCTACCAAATAGTTGGAAAAGTATAGTGATGACAATCAATAATTTGATATCTAGAAAAGGTCTACTCAAATTCAATAATGTTGTTGGCACTCTCCTCAGCGAAGAGACAAGGAGGAAAAATCAAGGAAACTTATCAGGTGATGCCTTTATTTTTTGCAATAGAGGGAGACCTCAAGATAGAGGCAGAAATAACAATAGGAGGAGATCAAAATCTACAAAGAGATCTAAGTCCAAAGAGAAAAATGGATGATGTTGGTCTTGTGGAAAAGGAAACACCAAGAAGAATTGTTGGTGATACAAGAAAGTGCAGAATCAATCAAAGGCTAATAAAGTTAACACCACATATGAAGTAGATGAAGGTGTTTTAGGCTTTTCAACAAATAAAACTACAATAGGTTTGTGGGTGTTGGATTCTGATGCCTCTTTTCATGCAACTCCATGTTAAGAAACCTTCAGAAACTATTACGAAGGCAAAATTGGTAGTCTATCTTGGTGATAATGAACCATGTGATATATCTGGCAAAAATGGTGTGATGTTGTGATTAAGGAATGGAAATAAGTGATTATTATGGAATGTGAGATATGTTCTTGAACGAGAAAAGGAATCTGATTTCCATAGGATAGCTTGATGCTCAAGGATGTAGCATCACATTTTCTTCAAACTCTTGAAAGGTGACCAAAGGAGACTTAATGGTTGCAAGAGGTAGCAAATTATGAAATTTATGTGTTAGAGAGTCATTCTAAAGTCGGAGCTATGAAGGCAATTGTGGACAATGGGATAGAGCTTTGGCACAAGAGTTTCAAACATATGAGCAAGAAGGGACTTGAAATCTCACTCAAAAGGGATCAAATTCTAAGTTTGAAATCTATTGATTTGGAGTTGTGTGAGTGGCGTATCTATAAAAAACAAAAGTAGATCAATTTTTGAAGTTCTAACATGACAAGAAGTCAAAGCCTTTAGAGCTCATGGGCCCAAATATGTTTGGTCCTATGGATGTAACCTTTATTGGAGGATAAAACTATTTTGTTATTTTTCTTGATGATTGCACTCGAAAAGTATGTGTATATATACTAAATAGGAAATCAAAGGTATTTAGCAAGTTTAAAATTTTCAAAGATATTGTCGGAAATCATACCAGGTACAAAATAAAATAGTTGGAAACAAATGATGGGACAAAGTTTTCTCTTTGGAGTTTGATAGTTATTGTGTAGATAATGGCATCCAATGTATTAAAATAATTTCATCTAGCCCTCGATAAAATTTTGCAACTAAGAGGTTGAATCTAACAGTTTTAGAGAGAGCTCGGAGTATGCTCTCTAATGTAGGGTTTGGGAAAATAATTTTGGGTAGAGTTAGTTAACACAATGCTATGTTTGATTAATAGAGACCATTCATCTCAATTGGATTTTGACATTTCACGAGAAAAATAGTTGGAAAGAATAATTTCTTATAGTCATCTAGAGTATTTGAGGCTATGAAGTTTTCGCTCATGTTCCTGAGTAAAAGGGAACAAAATTAGATCCCAAATAGTGCACCTTTGTTGACTATTAAGAGGAACAATGTGGTTTCAATCTGTCTAACTTGGTGGCCAAACAACTAGTTCACAACAAGGATGTCATATTTAATAAAAAATTGTTCCAGATTTGCAAGCACAAGGGAGGCAAACAAAAGAATGCATACCTTTATTTGATATCACAAATAAAAAAACTATTTTTAATAATCAAAGGCTCAGTTCGCAACCCCATATCCCTTATCCATCTGTTGTCACTTGCTCATCCTTTGTCCAAGGAGTAATAGACTAATTAGGAGCCTTGCATCCCATGCAAGTCATTTCTTTGCCTCTTGTTGCATGAGTTGTGTGGGAAATTCACGCCTTGTGATTTTCCCTTGAATTGCATCTACCGCCAAATACATCCCTGCCTCTTTCCATTCAAACTCCCATGAGCCATGCAGTAGCATCCCCCACTAGCTTTCTCCTTGCCACAATCTAAAAGAGATGGATACCACAAAATCAACAACATCATTGTCTAATTTAGTGCCATCCACTTAGCGCAATTTCCTTTTCCCACAGTCCGACCAATCAAAAATTGTTCTAGAAACTACAAACACTAATCCCACACAACCTCCTTTAAATGCTAATATTGTTCTAACACAAGTTTCAAGGAAACGTCTAGATTTACGTTTGTTGCCAACTCTCCCAAATTTGCATGAGTCGATGGATAGTCTGCAGTGTATTGGTAATAATGAAACACCTAGTAACTTTGGAGAAAGTGTTATTAGAAACACAGGGGGTAATAATTTTACTAAATCGGCAACCTGGCATAATTTTTGATGATATGGTGAAGCTTCCACCCATTCGAAGAGCATTAAAGAATTGATGGTTGTACAAATTGAAGGAAGAAGAGGAGGAAAAAACACTATGGGGCCAGACTCGTGGTGAAGGGGTATGATTAGCAAAAGGGGATAGATTTTAATGAGATAATCTCATCAGTTATGAAGATGGCCACCATTCAAGCAATTTTGGGTTTGGCAATAGTACATGACATTGAGTTAGAACAACTTTATATAAAAGTTCATTTACATATGGAAACATGTATAAGAGGAATTATATATGCAGCATCTTGAAGGCTTTGAGAAAAAAAGGGCAAGAGTATTTGTATTGCAGATTGAGGAGAAGCTTGTGTGGGTTCAAATAAGATTTGTAATAATGGTATCTAAAGTTTGATTCCTTCATGGATGAGCAACACTTCACCTGATGCAAATATGATTTGTGTGTCTACTACAAGTTATTGGACAATGGTGAGTTTGTTTAATGAATGTTATTTGTTGAAAATATGCTAGTAACTGACACTAGCATTAGTGTTGCTCGTGATTTGGAGCAATAATTACTCACAAGTTTTCAATGAAGGATTTAGGGGCAATGAAGAGGATTCTTGGTATGACCATATTCTGGGATAGACAAAAATGAGAAATCAGTTTATCATAAGAGAAATACATTGACAAGGTATTGCACATGTTTAGCATAAAGAATGCCACGACTGTCAACACTCCACTTGCTGATCACTTTTGTTTATCCTTCAAAATGTGTCCCAAAACACAAGAGGACCAAGAAGACATGAAACCTATTCCATATTTATCATTTGTTGGAAGTCTCATGTATGTCATGGTGTGCACCCATCTTGACATTGCCCATGTAGTGGGAGTAGTGAGTAGATTTTTGAGTAATTTGGATAAAACTCATTAGCAAGTAGTGAAGTGGATATTGTGGTATTTGAAAGGCACCTCAAATCATGTTTTTTAAAAAAATTGGAGGGAAATATGCACAACTGCAAGGTTTTTTTTATTCTGATATGGTTGGTGACTTGGACAAATGAAGATCAGCTATTGGTTATATTTTTACATTTGTTCGTGTTGGTATAATTAAATATTCTTAATTACACTAAGCTATTTAAGCTTACTTAGGATAATGCATACATATTAAATTGCATATGAGACACTTTGGAGTTTGCACCATTATTAGCACATGGTGTAGGAGAAATTGCACTTTAGGGGGTGATATTTGTTATCACATTTTCACTTTATGTGTTGTCTCCACCTTTAGTGGTCTTATCACATTATCATCCTCCACATGTTGCACATACTTCATTGCACAATGGAGGATGATCCACCTTTGGTGGACATGTGATTCCACCTTGTGTGGTTGATAGCTTATCTTCTCCTTATCATGGTCTCTTATTGCCTTGCCTATATAAGCGGGCACATCTTCATTATACTCATTGATCAAATTATTTTGCATGAATTCAGTTGATTCAGTATTTTATCCATCTTGTGTTATTCATTGGTCTCTAGATCTTGGTTCATTGTTGTTTCAATATGCAAATTCTTACATGGTATCAAAGGCATTGGAGTGTCATTGCATAGTCATTATTGGAGATATTTTTTTGCATTTGTGGAGGACTTATCTTTGGATTCGGGGAGCAACATTTTTTGGGAGCGTCTAGATCAAGATTTGACCTCACCATTGTGTTCGAAAGGCTGTTCCAACAAATTTTAACTATAAATTTGTGTATTTTGGGTGAAATTCAAATCTAAGGCAAAAAAATGTTGCGAATCAAGTCATACAACCCAATTTGCAACGACAATATGATTTTTCAAAAGAAATTTATTATTATTATTTTATTTGGCATTTTTTATGTTCATTTTGTTGAGTTATTTTTTTGCAAAAATTGGTGTTTGGGATCAGCCCTGGCTTTTTTGTTTTGTCAGTAGTCACAGACGATATAACCTGTACAATCAACATTGTGCTAACCGACAGTCAGATCCAAAGTGCACAACATTAATTGGATAACCCTACAATGGTCAGCCAACCACACACTAGTCTGTGTGAATCCAAGTGAGATCGTTGTGTTTTCATATTTAGAATGTTAAAGTAACATGAATGCCATGAATGTAAGACTTTTTTGAGTCCTAAAGCTCCCCAACAACCCGACACACATTCAACACGACATTTTTGGAGAAAACCACGTAAATATATTTCTTCTAGTGGCGACCTCCACACGATTCTCAAGCGACAAAACCAGCTTGAATAGTATATCGGTGACTCCCGCCTTCTTCTAGTCTGACGACATGCAGATCTCATCATGGGACAATGGTACTCCACCAAGCAGTGATCATAAGCAGCTCTTGATCTTTTCCATAGACTGACATATCTGTTAGAGTAAAAAGGTATTTTCACTTATTAATTAAATCATTATTGATTTAATTATTAAGACACCTTATTCACAAGTATTAATTAAATCATTATTGATTTTAATATTAAGTCACTTTTTTATCTCTAGTTCACTTAAGCTAAACTTTAGGCATATAATAATTAATTCTTTATTAATTATTATCATGCAACCTAGGTTTCTCCACCTTTTTGTTAGAGTAATCTTTAGTTATTACTCTTCAGTGCTTAAGTTTCACTTAGGTAGTTTCTATTTCTGAGAAGTTTCCCTTTTAGGGTTTCGGTATCCTTTATAAGGAATGACCACTTTGCATGTCATATAGAGATTGTAATCATTTTATTGTTGTTAATAGAAGCTTATTCTTGCAACATGGTTTTCAACTCTCTGCCTTTTTGGCCACCATAGTTGCTTTTTTCTCCTCTGTCTTGCTTCTTCTCGTAGCAGT
>MU226859.1:3341566-3356444 GCA_018584345.1 Thuja plicata
TCCTGGTTCGATTGATCAGCTCTTCAGACATTTGTCTTCTCTACCTGGTCATGCACTTCAGTGGGGGTTCCAGCAGTATCTTCTGACAGAGTTTACAGTTCCTTGCTTCGGAGATGCTTCTTGCTCTATTCTTGTTCCTCTCTCTGGGACTTCTTTTCCCTTTTATGTTTTGGGTACCTGATCAGGCCTTGTTGCCGGGACCCATCTTTCCTGCTTTCTGCAGTAGTTTAGCTATTTTTCTTCTCCCTAAGTTACACTTAAGGGGGGGTGTTAGAGTAATCTTTAGTTATTACTCTTTAGTGCTTAAGTTTCACTTAGGCAGTTTCTATTTCTGAGAAGTTTCCCTTTTAGGGTTTTGGTATCCTTTATAAGGAATGACCGCTTTGCATTTCATATAGAGATTGTAATCATTTTATTGTTGTTAATAGAAGCTTATTCTTGCAACATGGTTTTCAACTCTCTGCCTTTTTGGCCACCATAGCTGCTTTTTTCTCCTCTGTTTTGCTTCTTCTCGTAGCAGTTATGCATGCAGGTTTCTTGGGTTGATTTGCAGTTCAGAAAATCTAACACTTTTGGGTGTTCAATCTCCTTTATAAGGATTGATCTCTTTGTAATTACCACTTCTTTTGTAATTCCCATTCCATTATTATTGAATCAATTAAGGATGTTTCCTCTTCCACAGATCTGTTGTTTTTGGCCTCCATAGCTTTTGCTTCTCTATTTATGTGACAGGTCTTTGCATGCAGGTGATCCTTGGGAGTTGTAGGGTTGATAGTTTTTCATCAACTGCAATAATATCTCCATTTCTATTTGGTCAAACTTCTCTGGCACTGATCGTCGTACCAACCCGGCCACACCTTCACTCCCAACATCAAGCAGTCTACTGGCATCTCTAGCACACAGGATTCTTCCAACAAAATCTTTCTTCGGCGACTGATCATACTGGCTGACGAATCACATCAGATAGTCTGGTGAACCCCTGTTCATAATATATTCTCATGACCTGACTATTTCATCTGACATTTTCCCAGCTGTCTTAGTGAGCGAATTGGTGGCAACTCTCTTATCTTTCTTTTGGTTGGAAAAATTGTTGGCAAGTACTCGTCACTAACAATCTCAAGCACACAAATTATAGTTTGGTATTTTAGCATTTTTCTTTATTTCATTTGTCCCACATTACTTGTGGGGAGAATTTATTAGCATTATATAATGACCATCTCACACTACAGTCGCTGAAGTTTGTAGCGAGTTGTGATTCAGTGACTCATTTTGTTGAGACTTTCAATGCACATCACCACATCAGATCTGAAAACACACCCACAATCAGCATAGACAACTTGCCACATCGTCAAGTCTAATCATCCATTGACACAATTTCCACGTCACACTGCACTATCAACACTTGACACATTAGAGTATGAATGACTAGTCATCTTGCCACGTCAGCTATTGTTGACTTCATATTTTTTGACTAATTAATATTGATGGTTGTTTGAATGTCAAGTCTAGGTAATTTTTTGTTGTGACGGCTTTTTGACTGTCAAATTTAATGCCAGGATTTAATGATGTCATCAGTTTTTGAAAATATTGACCCCCTCACCATATGCGGTTTTGATTTTGGAGGTGAATTTTACAACCCCATAACTTGGTCAATGTGAGGCCTTTTTTAATGCATTTTTTTAATTTGGGGTAGAATTTTGTACTTTTTGTTGTTATGTAGGTATTTCTAATTTTTAGGAACAAAGTTTTCAGAATTTGGATTTTTTGATGACTATACCTATCCAATCTTGATTTCTGCAACTTTTGGGGCTCTGTTCAGGCTCATACGAACATATTTCCAGGTGCCATTTTTTTAAAAGTGCATAATTTATTGTCTACTTCTTATTTATTCTATCAGATTGTAGCCATTGTGAGTGGACATGGTACTTTCATCATTTGGTATATTTTGGCCTATTTTGGCACTTATAATTTCTTGGATCCTTGAGTGATCTTGTCCATTATTTGTTTGAGTCTTCTATAGCCTTATTTTGGTAGTTGTAATCATTGAAATCAGAAGTTTGCTTTGCCTTGTTTTGCAAGTGGCAATTGTACACGCACTAAGTATAAAGTGCCAAAATCATCATTTGGGGAGGGGGGTTCTTTGATTGAGTGAATTTGGGAGGGTGTCCTGTGTAATTGTGCCTCTCTTTGTGCTCTTTTATTTTTCATCATGGGTTCTCCTAAGTTTCCTCCCTTAAATCCACATAATTATGCATCATCGAAAATACATGCATGGACTAAGCTAATGGAAAAATGATTAACTCATTACATTGATGGTACTATTGCGGCACCAACTAATCCTAATGGTCAAGTTGAATGGCTCAATTGAAATTCTATGGCTCTTGGAACATTGAGGAAGTATATTTCACGTGATCTCATTTTTCATATTGATGAATGTAAAACAATCAAAGAGGCTTGGGACAAACTTGCTAACTTGTATGGCAAGATTGATGAGTTAGAGGCTATAGATTAGACAATGATCTCACAAGCTTAGATCCCAAGAACTTTGATACTATCCAAGATTATGTAACCAAGGCAAATGAGCTTAGAACATAAATTTAAAGGATTGCGGCATTGATAAGTATGATGAACATTTGGTTAACAATTTGTTGGACAAGCTTCCACCAGAGTATGCAACCTTTGTCTCTAGTTTCCAAACCCAACAATTGACAAGTAGTTCATACACTGTACACCATATTTTGATGCAGTCACACAGATGTGGATGCAATAACATGAGAAATTGATCACCATAGTGGTTCTCCAGTCATCTAAGTCAAAATATTGTGTGGATCAACTAGGGAATCAAAGGAAATGTAAGAACCAACAGTCATCCAAGCCAAAGTCACAACATGATAGAGCACAATCATCCTCTCCACAAAGATGAAATTCTTCATCCTCTTCTAAGGGGAAATCATCCAAGAAGGAGTTTATTACTTGTGCATATTGCAAGAAGAATGGACATGATGAGCACCATTGTTACAAGAAGGATATTGATGAATTGAAGAATCTTCTTAAGAAGAATCAAATCAGTTTGCCTTCGAGAATGTCTACTTCAACTTCTTCTTTAGAATAATCAGATTTTGATAAGAGAAAGAGTCACACTTTTTGGATATATAAGGGCAAAGGAAAATCTCTTCTTGCTACTTCAGGTCATGATCCATGGAGATAGATTCTAGATTCAGGGGATTCTCATCATATGGAATCTTCATATTCCATGTTTTCTTCATTTGAGCCTTGCCACATGCCATCAATTTTGATGGGTAATCATACTTACATTAATTTTATTGGGAAAGGAACCATTGATATTGGGAAGGGAACCTTCAATAATGTGTTATGAGTACCTCACTTAACCAATAATCTCATTTTCATCTATCAAATCACTAATGGTGGGAAAAGGAAGGTTGTGGAGTTCACTTTTGATTCAGTTATTGTCAGAGAATTAGAGAGTAGAGATATAATTTCTACTAGGGTGGTTGATCATGCATCTCGATTATACTCCTTTGTAGATTTTGTTCTTGATGACATTAATTCTTCAAATGTTGATCACACTTCTAGTGTTGATTCAGATTTTGAGGACAATTCAAGCTACTTGAACTTGGGGATTCTCACATGTGATCAAGTTCTTCATCCTTCCTTTCCATCTCCTCCCATTGATATCACTTCTATTATTGATCCTAATGATGCTTGTATTTCTACAGTTACGGCTTCTTGTGATTCAGTGTAGCAAGGTATTCATTGTCTTCCAGACAGAGTTCCATGGGATGACTACTTGACAAACATTACAAGTTTGTTTGCAGAGTGCTACATTGAATATTTGGGAGACATCATTGATGACTTTCATCTTCTCTTTAATGAATATTATCCTTCTCTAGTTGTTGTGAGGGAACAGTCTGACCCTCTTCTTCATTCTCTACATGATCATCCTTCATAGTTTGACATGATTGTGGATCCTTTGATGCAACATTTGGAGGAGGCCTCTTTATCTTTAGAGGAGACATTTGAGTATTTGGATCATGTTCTACATTCATCCTCATTGGGTCTTGAATTGTCCTTTTCATTAGTGTGGAATAGTACACCTGATTTGGAGGAGGTACCTTTAAACATTAATGTGGGGACACTTGAGCATTTTTTAGAGATTCCATATATTTTGAGTTTTCTTCCTGCAGATTGGAGACACTTCATATATACATGTTTGGTTTTGTTTCTTCCTAAGGGGAGGAACGTTGTTCAACATTCATGGAGTAGTTTCTACATTGAGCCTGGAGCATCTACCATTGATTGTAATCAAACATGTATGCCTGGCGTGTATGACTACATGTTGCAGATCTATTGTAAATGATTTTCTAATGATAATAAAGAAGGAAGATATCTCATTTCTACCTATTTTGTTGGTTGCTTCCATTGTGTAATTCATGCTGCAAGGATCAGATAGATCTCTTTGAGTTCTCTCCATCCTTGACTGCATCAAGTGGTATTAGAGCGGGGTTTGGAATCTAGGGTTTTGCTGGTGGGGTGGAAAAAGAAAGGATCTGAACTATAACTACTGAAGATTGTGAAGATGGCTAGGAGAAACGCTAGAGGAGGAGCAAGGAATGTAGATCCAGCTGTCTTGGATTTATTGGGACAAATTTTTGCTAGATTGGAAATGGTGGAAACTACTCAGAGGAGAGGATAACATATATTAGATGCTAGTGATGAATAAGGAGATGGACTGAATCTGAATCATGCTGGGAAGGAGAGAATAATGAGGCACAACTAAAACTGAATCAAGAAGAGGAGAGATTCATCAGAGCCTTGACTAATGTTAATAAGAAACCTCATTTTAATCCACCCGACTATCATGGGAACCTTGATTCAGATGAATTGATAGATTGGATCATAGAGATGGATAAGTAATTTGAACTTGAAGGAACTAGTGAAGAGAAGAAGGTAAAATATGCCTGCACTAAGTTAAAGGGACATATATCCTTATGGTGGGAACATTTACAAACAAATCAACAAAGAAGAGGTAAAGACAAGATCAAATCTTGGGATAGGATGGTGAGTAAATTAAAAGCCAAGTTTTTGACTGAAGATTACCAAGTAAGTCTATTTCAGAAGTTGGAGAACTTGAAGCAGAAGGACTTAAGTGTTAAGAGTTACACTGAGGATTTTTACAAGATGAATATTAGATCTGGTCATGTAGATGATGAAGCCAAAATTTTCTCGCTACCTTAATGCTTTAAGGGTGTCAATACAGGATGAAATCAATCTGATACAGATTAGGAGTGTGGAAGAAGCATATAAGTGGGATTTGAAGGCTAAAGAAAAGTTGAACCGAAGGCATGAGAAAAGGAAAAGAGGTAGAGGACGAAGATTTTAGAGAGGTCGATCAAGTAATAATGATGAAGGAGGTAGATCTTCTGTAGACCAAGGGAGGAATGCATTAGAAACTAAGGATAATGATTGCTATAGGATGAATGATAGGAGTTCCTATCATAGTGAAGGACAAGGTAGTGGTGAAAGAAGGAAGTTCAGTGGCACTTGTTTCAAATTTGGTGAAGCAAGGCACCAATCCTTTGAGTGGAAGCAAGGAAAATCTGAGAAGAAGGCATAAGGCAGTAGGCGAACAACATTTGCAGATGAGGAGTCCACTGGATTAGTAAACAACAATCAGGCAAATGAAGGATCAACCTTGATGACTCAAAGAATCCTATATCACATAGAACAAGATAAGGAATCCTTATAGAGGAAGAATGTTTTTAGAACTAGATGCAAGGTACAAGACAAGGTGTGCAATGTTGTCATAGACAATGGAAGTTCTGATAATCTTTCTTTAGAGGAGTTGGTGGACAAACTAAAGTTGTAGAGATTGAAGCATACTAAACCCTTTCAGATTGCATGGATACAAGATAAATACAAGGTATTGGTAAGTGAATAATGCCTAGTTAAATTAAAGATTGGGAAGTATTCTGATGAGGTTTTGTGTGATATTATGCCTATAAATGTGTATAGTATCTTGTTGGGTAGACCATGGCAGTATGATAGGAAAGATATACATGATGGTAGGAAGAATGAATACACCATTGTTGCTAATGGAATGAAACATAATTTGTTACCTTTATAGGAAACCCTTAAGAGTGAAGTGTGTACTGGTGTGAGGATTTGTTTAGTGGATAACAAGAAGTTCTTTGATGGCATGAGACATAATAGTGTGTGTTTTTCTTTAGTACCCAAGAAGTCTAAGGAGATTGTCTTGGTAGAAGAACATCTTGAAGAAAACCCTAAATTGTTGAATGAGTATGCAAATATCATATCAGATTAGTTTCCTGATGGATTACCACCTGTGAGGAGTATTAGCCACTGTATGGATTTGATACCAGTGGCTAGCTTTCCTAACAAAGTAGCCTATACGATGACACCAACATAGAATGAAGAACTCAATAGGCAAGCACAAGATTTATTACAGAGAGGATTGATAAGAGAAAGTTTGAGTCTATGTGCAGTACCTGGAGTGTTAGCACTTAAGAAAAATGGACAATGGAGGAAGTGTACCAATTCGAGAGCCATCAACTAGATCACAATTAAGTATCGGTTTCCTTTGCCAAGGATGGCTGATTTGATGGATTTTTTGAGTTGAGCTAGGTATTTCACCAAGGTGGATTTGAAGAGTGTATATCATCAGATTGGAATCAGAGAAGGTGATGAGTGGAAAACTGCATTCAAGACAAATGAAGGATCATAAAAATGGTTGGTAATGCCTTTTGGATTGTCTAATGCACCTAGTACTTTCATGAGGTTAATGAATGAAGTACTAAAGAAATTATTAGATAAGTTTGTCATTGTGTATTTGGATTATATCTTGATTTTCAATAGGAACAAAGAGGAGCATTTGATGCATGTTAGAAAAGTATTGTAGAGGTTAAGAGAAGAAAAGTTGCTAATCAACATCAAAAAGTGTACTTTCATGAAAGAAGAGTTAGTATAATTGGGATTTGTAATATTTGCTGAAGGATTGAACATGGATCCTGAGAAAGTGAAATCCATTGTTGAGTGTCCTATACCAAAGAATGTTAGAGAGGTAAGATCATTTCATGGGTTGGCTAGTTTTTACCGGAAGTTCATCAAAAACTTCAGTTCAATTTGTGGACCGATGACTGAAAATATGAGAGGAGATAGGAAGGAATTCAAGTGGACACATGGAGCACAAAGGAGTTTTGAATTGCTGAAGCAGAAGGTGACATAACAACTGGTGTTAGATTTACCTAATTTTAATAAGGTATTTCAAGTAAACTGTGATGCTAGTGGAAATGCAATTGGAGCTGTCTTGAGTCAAGAAGGGAGACATGTTGCATATTTTAGTGAGAAGTTGAATGATGCTAAAATAATGTATTTAGTGTATGATTAGGATTTTTATGCTATAATTCAAGCATTGAAGAAATGGAAACATTATTTGTTACCGAGGGAGTTTGTACTGTATACTAATCATCGAGCATTGAAGTATTTGAGCTACCAAGGTAAGTTAAATCAGAGACATATGAGATGGGTTGAGTTCATACAAAGCTATATATTTGTGTTGAAACATAAGCGTGGAGTGTCAAATAAAGTTGTTGATGCCTTGAGCAAGAAAAGAGCTTTGTTGAATGAAATGAAGATTGTAGTATTGGGATTTGAGGAGTTAAAAATATTCTATGAGGAATATCTAGACTTCACTGAACCTTGGAAAGCTTGCAGAGAACCTATTGTTGATGAAAAAGGTAAGTGGTTAGATTATCTCATTCAGGATGGAATGTTTTTCAAAGGAAGTCAGTTGTGTATAACCAGAAGTTCTATGAGAGATAATCTTATTAAGGAGAAACATAGTGGAGGATTGACAGGACATTTTGGCATTGATAAGACAGTAGCTTTGGTAAGTGAGAATTACTTTTGGCCACAAGTTCAGAAGGATGTGCAAAATTTTTTACAGAGTTGCCAAGTGTGCCAAATTGTAAAAGGTAGTAGTCAGAATGTGGGATTTTATACACCTTTCACAATACCAATCAGACCTTGGAAGGATATCAGTATGGATTTTTTACTTGGTTTTCCAAAGAGATAGAGAGACTATGATTTAGTTTTTGTGTTTGTAGACAGATTTTCTAAAATGACACATTTTATTCCTTGTAAGAAGACTACAGATGTAGTGCATGTAGCTGATCTATTTTTCAAGGATATTATGAGATTACATAGATTACCTATAAGAATTGTTTCAGACATGGATAGTAGGGTTGTTGGCTATTTCTGGAGAACACTTTGGAAGAAGATGAAGGATGGTTTGAAGTATAGTTCTACTTTTCATCCACAGACCGATGGATAGAAAGAGGTTGTGAATAGGAGTTTAGGGAATTTGTTGAGATGTTTAGTTGGAGATAAGCCACGAAATTGGGATTTAGTTTTTCCTCGAGTAGAGTTTGGTTATAACAATTCAGTAAATAGAAGCACATGGAAGACACCATTTGAGGTAGTTACTAGTTTTAATCCTAAGGGAGTATCATAATTAAGGGATATCAGTCATGATGTTAAGAAGAGTGCTAAAGGAGAAGAATTTGCTGAGGTTATGAAGTCATAACATGAAGGAGTGAGATAACATTTGGAGAAAATGAACCAAGCCTATAAGAGGAAAGAAGACATGAAACAAAGACATAAGGAATTTCAGGTAGGAGATGAAGTCATGGTGTACTTACAAAAGGGTAGATTTCCTGTTGGTACTTACAAAAAGTTAAGGATGAAGAAATTTGGTCCTTGTAAGATCTTGAGAAGATTTGATTCAGGGAATGCATATAAAGTGGAACTACCAGAGGACATGGATATATCACCTATATTCAATGTTGTAGATTTGTATGAGTATCATGAATCAAATTCCAGTAGAAATGATGGATAAAAAATGGAATAGTAGTATCCTCAGAAGCAGATGGATTAGATAGAGGAGATTTTGGATAATAAAGTTGGTAGAAGTACAAGAAGTAAGCAATATATGGAGTATCTTGTCAAATGGAAGGAAAAACCAATAGAAGATTCTTCATGTATTTCTCAGGCTGAGGTTGACCATTTTGGTTTTCCTTTGGCCCCTACAAAGTGAGAGGCTCACTTTTAAAATAACCTTAGGTGTCTGATGTAGGAGCATATTGGGATCTTGGCAATATTGCATCAACCAAAAACATTTTTTTTCCTGTTTGATCAGTCTTATCTTTTATTTTTGTGTATATTCTTAGAGGTTGCGATCTTTATAGTGTGTTCTTGGCTTTGTGTTGGACATTATCCTAACTGCACGTATCATTTTGTTACTTCACACTTGAGATGTTGCTGATTCTTGGCGAGAGTATCATGTTCTTCATGTTTATGGCCAGTCTTCATGTTTTCCAATCTCACGATGGTTTTCCCAATCGATGAAGCTTAACGACTTGTTTATCGATGATGTTATGTTTGTGGTCAACCTAATTGAGGGATCATGTTTCATATTTCATTCATTAGAATTTGATCCTGATGATTTGGGTCCTGACCTATTGTTTGTAACACATTTTCTTTCTTATTGGGAAATGTGATCTTTCTAGGCCGACCTGATATTTGTGAAGGCTTTATAAGCTTATGGATTTGTTCCTAAAGGGTTAGAGTTTCATAAGATTATCTTGTTGTAGCTATAGCTAAGGATTTTTGTAAGGGTTTCTGATTGTAATCAGGCCTGTATGCTTAATATGTATGACTACATGTTGTATATCCGTTGTAAATGATTTTTTGATGATAATAAATAAGGTTGATATCTCATTTCTCCATATTTTGCCAGTTTCTTCTATTGTGTAATTCATGATGCAAGGATCAGACATATCTCTTTGAGTTCCCTCCATCATTGACTGCATCACTTATCCTCTCCTGAATCTAGACAATGTATTATGACTATAGTTCTTACTTGGACGAGGACTGCCAAGAAGGTGTTAAAGTCATAATACGAATAAAGAAAATGTAAGATAATATCAAATTTATAATAAAATTATGCTTGTTAATAATGGACAATGATGACTGGCCTTGATTCTAATAAAAGAGAAGGTGCATGAGAGATGGAAATTGATAAGCTAGAGGCAAAATATAGAAAATGGAAAATGACATTACCTAGAGGACTTGACTCGATGTAGTAAAAAGATTGGTCCTTTTATACTTACCTTGCTTAGTTCTAATTATGGTCACATAGATGACCAAATTGTGGGAATTAGATAGGATTGGACATAAGAGTGTTACCAAGGAGATCACTTTAGATAAAGTAGTGGAAATAATAAATATGCCTATTATAGAATTTGGAGAAATGTTTGCCTACTTTAACACTGAAGCCACTCCATTTAGCAGTGAGAGTGGAATGCTAATTTATGAAGGAACTAATCCTTCAACAAAGGGGTAGGTTAGAATACAAAATAGAAAACAAAGAAATAGAGATGATGTTGAGCCTCTTTCTAAGAGAAAATATATTTACTAAATGTTTGAGAGGTTTAGGAACTCTAAATGTGTCACCAAACCATAAATTCAAATGATAATCAATCACACAAGTTGGAATGTTAGAGGGCTAGAGTCCCCTAATAGGAAATTTATTATTAGAAAATTCCTAAATCTAAACCATTAAAAAGATGTGGCATTCTTGCAAGAGGTAAAATATGTTAGGTTCACTTGAGAAACTAATCTTAGATTCATTTGAAAAGAAGTGACACAATTTTGTACTACACATGATAAAGGCAAAGGGGGAGTTGTCAATATGTTATCTTTCAACATGCTTATCTAGATTCTTATTAAAAAAGATGATGGCAAGTTTGGGCTTTACTCATTTTATGCTCCCAATGAATGTTACAAGAAAATTGAGCTTTGGAAGTGGATGTATGGACTTCAAGACATCCATTGGAATGTGGGAGGATACTTTAACATGATTGAAAGTAGAGAGTACAATACCAAAGGAAGTGAAATGGAGTGGAAAGGAAATTAAAAATATGCCTGGTATAAATAGAAAGCATAAGATCAACCTTTTTGATCCTCCTGAAGGGTATATAAAAGAGAACCAACATATTTAGTTTACTTGGTGGAACTCCCAAAAGTGGAGCATAAGGATATATTGCAAATTTGATAGATTCTAAGCCAATAAGGATATTTTTAGCTTTTATCAAACGAATGATGGATGTAGAGTCGAGACATTTTGGGCTGAAATAAAGGCCAGTGAGTAGAGATCGTGTTGAGCTTCCAAAAATGGCCATGAGTTGAGCACAATCAAACATAAATCAAGGGCATGAGTGAAAACCACCAAAGTGAGCCCAAATTGAGTGTGAAATTGTAGAGAGATAATTTACTATACTTCACTTTGTTGCAAGGATGCTCGACAAAGCTTGGAACGTACAAGGTATTACATGTTTTAATGATATCTTGTGTAACAACCAACTAAAAACTTGGAATGAAATGAATATAGAGTTTAAGCTCCGTCCATTTCATTGGAGGGAATATTCATCTCTTAGGGAGGCTTGGAAGATCATATAATTCCCTATTTGTAGACTAAGCAATAATGCATTTTTTGAGAAGCTCATATGGAATGATGGTTCTAAGATACTAAACTTAAAACCTAACATAATTTTCAAAACCTTGATTCACTCCTAGGACCTCCCCAATCATCTAAACAAATGTTGGAATCTCAATCTATCTAGAAAACAATTTGGTCTATTTTAAAAAAAAATTCTATGGTCTAATAGTCTAGAACCAAAAATTGTTTGCTTTAAATGGTTGTTCATGTTGCAGAAGCTTTCTATGCATTTTCATCTTCCATGATGTATTGTTCGTAAGCAGCCTGAGAGCATTAGGCACAATTTATTTGATTATATGTATGAGAGATTTGAAACATGTTTTTTGTTGATCTTATGTGATGGGGAGATAAGGGTAGGGTTAATTGGTAGGAGATTCTCTTTAGTTTTATGGAAGGTTTAAGTCTTTCTTGTAATTTATTTTGTTTTATATTGTCTTCTAATATTTTATGGATGATTTGGAAGGCTAGAAATGGGGTATTTTTCAAGGTACTAGGAGAATAATTATTGAGTCTATAAGAAGACTCATATTTTACAATATTTATGTAAAAGTAATAATTACAATGGAGATTTCAAGAGACAAATTTATTAAGCTACTAAAGGAAGGAACTGATGTTATCAACAAGGTAGGGATAAAATATGGAAGTCACTAGCCTTTCAATAAGTTTGATCATTTACCATACATAAAAAGTTGCCAAGAATTTCAAAAGAAGTATTACAAAAAGTACCCACCTGATACATTGGAAAAATACCTTAACTTCTCGAAAGGACAAAGGTTTCGTGTGAATCATGGGGATGACTTCACAATTGAAAGAGTTGGATCCAATGAAAACATTTCAAATATTGACTCTACATGGAATGACAGTGACACATACATAAGAGCATAAATTTCTCCCAATTTTTGAATATAAGATATTATTTTTTACAATTTGTTTATATCAAGATTCTACGATTGTATCTATCGTTGCACATAGTTATTGTATGCATATAGTTTAGTGTATAAGACAATGCATAGTATATAAGTCTTTATTTATGAAAACAATGTTGTATTTTGCTATGCTAAAGTAATTTGATACAAGATTAATGATCTTTTAGTATATTATTTTGATAAGACTCTATGTGATCTATAAAAAATAATATGTTATAAGAACCCATATGATTTACAAATAGAAAATATAACTTTATTTATTAAAATAATATTTTTATTATTTTTTTTAACAATCTTTAATTAAAAAAATATTATAAATAAACCCCCTATAACTACAACATACCAACTATTTCCAATAAATACATTTACCATACCTTTAGGCAAATGGCAAATTAAACTTCTAAATTACTAACAATGAAGTACAAGAAACACATGAAAGATCTAACAATGGTGTACTTGTTCTAAGCTTGTCAAATTTAGACCCACTATACAGCTGGCTGAATCTATGATTTTTTAAGCTGCTTCACCAGATTGCACTATGTAACTGACATGATTGTTCCGTCAACTAACTGACGCACACTAAAACTTGTTTTCAACGTTAACACATTACGTTTATTTTTCCTTTATTAGTTTCCTCTTTCACCTGTCCTTTTAGCTGTTTCCCGCCTATACTTTTCTCCTTTTTACTCTTCAATTTTAAGACAAATGAATTCATCAATATCTCTATCTCATTTTTTTTTTCATTACCACGTCTTACATATTCTTACCCCTATTTGTAGGCTTAAATATTCCCATTGAAAGAGTACCCTATAATGAAAAGATAATAATTTATTAATATTGTATGATTGAATTTCATAGAATCTACTCACGAATAAAAAACATTCAATTGAAAAAGTTATATAATAAAAAGAAATGAAACTTTATGTTTGAATAAGAATATTATATAAGAGGAAAAGTATATAGTATAATAAAATATTATTTGTTTCAAAAAGTAAGTCAATATTATTTGTGTAATTATTACCCTACATAGAATTATCATCTTTTCCATTGTCTCATGTGGTATATCATGTTTCTCAAACTCTTCTATTTCTTTTAAATTCAAACTAATTATTTGAAAAATATGTTTGCTTTACAAGATCTTCTCTTCTAGAATGGTCTAAGGGGAAACTTTATATGAACTCATTAATACTTATCATTTATATAACCAAAATCATTTTGTATACAATTAGGTCTTTAAAAGTAATTTTCAATTAGTTCAGATACAAATATCTTTTCGCACTTCCCTATAGATATTTGTTACAATTTTTTGTTGATCTTACTGCTAATCTAAAATTGATAAATAAAATAGATACTAATATTATAAAATTAATATTTTAGGGATAAAAAATGAAATATTTTGAATTCTTTATAAATACTTATACTTTAAGAAAGTGTATTGAGTGATGGCCTCTACCAAAGTATGTATTCAATTGCTTCATGGGATTGCCCTTCGTATCCTCCTACCCCCTTTGATGATAAGGTTGCCAAGAATTGGAATCTCCCCAATTCTTATGCTAGATTTGATAACTCTAGGAGGATGAAAAGACTCAACATAAAATGACATCCCCCAAATTTTGGTTGGTACAAACTCAACTTTGATGGGGCAACAAGAAGAAACCAGAGCAAAGTGGCAGTGGGTGGAGCGATAAGATGCAAAACTAGAGAATTAGTAGCTACTTAGACTAGTAGCCTTGGAGGGACCAAAGACAATCAAACAGAAGAGATGACCTTTCTTTGGGGTATAAAGACCACTCTCTCAATTGGAATAAGATTGCTTTCAATTGAAGGGGACTCCAAGTTAACAGTGGATGCTATTAAAGGTCTTAATGTAGTTGGTTGGTTGATTGAAGAGATTGTCATGTAGACATACACAAACTTCTCCTAGGACTGGACACCTTTGCAATCAACCACATATACGGAGAAGCAAATGGAGTAGCGGATGCCAGGGCTACTCTAGGGTTAGAAACTAAGAACCTTAGATGTTGGCCAAAAAAACAAAAGACTACCTTCTATTGCATGTCCAAAGATACCTTTTAGGGGAGAGAAAATATAATGACCATACTAAATAATGATGATGGGGTGTTTCCGGTTATGTGGACTCTTAGGGCCCGTTTGGCGCCTGGAATTAACCTTGAATAGGCAGCCAATAATGCATGAATTAAATAATTCTTTGTTTGGTGCATTTTTTGAATTCTGGAATTAAAAAACTAATCCCCATTTTGGGGCTTATGCTTGCATTAGTTAATTCTAAAAAAAAGCTGGAATTCATTTCTTATTCGAGAATAAGAAATTTATGGATTCAAAATTTATTTTTTTA
>MU226859.1:3356566-3368375 GCA_018584345.1 Thuja plicata
TATATACACACATGTGTATATACACGTGTGTACACATATATACACACAGTATATACACATGTGTGTATATACACATGTGTGTATATACACATGTGTGTATATACACATGTGTGTATATACACACATGTGTATATATGTGTACACACATGTATATACACATGTGTGTATATACACATGTGTATATACACATGTGTGTATATACGCATGTGTATATACATATGTGTGTATACACACACATGTGTATATACACGTGTGTGTGTATATACACATGTATATGTGTGTGTATGTATATGTGTATATATGTACACAAGTTAAAAATACATATTTAAATTAATTAAAAAAATTAAAAAATAATCCTTATTCCAATTTTACAATATGGGATCCAAACAGAGAATAGCTTATTCCAGCTTTCATTTTTAGAATTAATTAATTCGAGAATAGGCCCTTATTCTGGAATAGGCCTATTCTGGATAAGTTAATGCCATGCACCAAACGGGCCCTTATCTACTCAACTTCTTTGGTGCAGAGTTTGCGTGATAACAAGCATATTTTTGAAAGAATTTGACATGCCAAAATTTAAATTGATTTCTTGATTAGACCAAACAAGATGAAGATGATGACTGCTAGCTGGCGGGTTAAAAGGATGAGGTGGATAGATCGGTGGGGTTCAGATGCCAATAGGACGATTCACATGGCCATGGTGTTGATGTGCCCATGACTGCATGTAGTGGGCACGTGGGCATTGTTGAGGGTCATTTAATGATGGGATGCCATCATTCCTTGACAATTGATATGACCCGATGCAAAAAATTAAATGAGTATTTAAAAAGATTTTTTTTGGGGAATGATATTTTAGGCAAGGGAAACCTTGCCTAATATTTCACTAAGTACCATGAAGAGATGCTTCCTTGAGAAAAGGCTATTGCAGATACCGATGAATAATTACTCCCCGACAGGCACACATTCCTCTTTTTCCCATATTATGTTACTTTTTTTTACCATGAATTTTCACAACTTCATGAGAAAAAGAAAAGCTAAGTCTTGGGTAGGGTTCTTGCGAATTTTCAAAAAATGGCACGCATTGAACCCAACACTCATACTGAGTTTAAGGATGCCACAATTTGGTATATCCACAATGAGAGAGGGGCTTCGCAGTTTATGGATTGTATAAATGGGTTTGATGAGAAACTTACATGTATTTCACCACTTTCTAGGAAGATAGAAAGTATCATTGGTGGCATCTCCTTTGACATTCATGAAGAAGTCATTGCCAAAGCTATGTGGCTCTCTAATAAAGGGCGTAAATGGAAAAATACTAGCAGAGTTGTCGATAATGATAGCTTTAGCCAGCTCTTCCATGAGAATGAAATTTTTATCAAGCTCTATGGTGGATTTAATAGAGAGGAGTTACCAACCCCTTGGGATCAAGTGTGTTTGATGATCATGAAATTTTTTACTCCAGGAGGAAGATTAAAGGTCTATTATTTTTACCATATACCTTTGTTGAACCATTTTAAAAACTGTAGTTTAATATCTTTTCCATTTTCTTGTTGAATTATTTAGAAAGTCTGGTTAAGGATGTGGTCGAAACAGTTAGGACATAGGACAAGAAGCCCATTCCCCTCCACCAGGGTTTAATTTTTAGGCTCTATAATTTACACCTAGATATTTGTCCCCCCAAACATATAGTTGTCACCAAATCCCCACGCTTAGTTTCTCTCCGACATGCAAAATTATTGGTATCCTTGGCCCTAGCAAGAAAAAATGCATCTATCTCTCAAGGACTACCAACATTACCTCTTGTTCTGGTATGCTAGAAAACACTACCTCTACTATCGCCAAGAAAATGAAAATAAAAATAAAAATACCCTCTCCTTTAGCAAAAAAGCCCAAAATAGCTGTTATACACTAAATTTTTCACCCTGCTAAGCGCTTGAGCCTAACAATCTAGTATAACATGGGAATCACTTCTAGGTTTTGGGACCTCTGCTAACTGAAGTGAAGCCTCCAGATTCTAGGCCGGTTCCTCTTGGATAATCACCTTATCTTCTTTTAAACATGAAAGTAAACTTGGGAGGAAAAGGGATAGAAGGATAATTGAAGGGAAATGACTGAAAAGCAAATTTAACCTACTAGGTGATACACCGAAGGTAACATGAATTATAACACAGTGATCAAGCTAGCATGAATTTTCCTGAATCTAGCAGAACACAACTATATGAATAGGTTCGCATAAGTATTTCATAGAGAGGTCTGAAATGAAAAGAGGCTATTCAAGGAAAGAGAAGATTTCACAAACAATAGGATATCCAAGGAGATAGACACATACAATTACCTATAAAAAAACATCCACTCCAACAAATAGGAAGAGGAATGAGACAAGATAATAAGGGATGAACAAAATCCACAAGATTATCTATATAAAATCATCCACAGTAGTGCACAAAGATGCATAAAGAAAGAAGGCTTAATAACTCCAAGATTTCTCTAACATTAACCACTATATTATACTTCAATAAGAGAAATACAGACAAGAAAAATCTTGAGGACAGAGAAAATGTCACAGAAAACCTTTGCATAATTTGGAATTCAATAAGAAATTACAAACAGATGAAAACTTGAGGGAAGAGAGAATACCACAGAAAGTCTTACATAAGCTGAAAAACCTAGCTATGAAAGCACTGAAAACTACTTATATACAACCTCCCCTAGCACATAGGCTTGAGAGTCAATCCATCCGATCAATTAGGGAAAAATTAGGGTTACAATAGATATCCATTAAACAATGCATAAACCCTAAAACAATCAAGTCTACCATAAATGCATTTGGGGAAATATCTTAGAAGATTAGATATGGTTATGAATATATCTCTAATCACCATAAATTTGATCAGAATAAGCGGCAGACTCATCTACCATGTCTGAGACTTTGTCTTTATCGCCACCGCCTTGAGCCTCTGAAATTAGATTTTAATATTTGAATATCTGTTTATAACGGTCACAAGTGGTGCAGATGTCTGTATCAATGAATCATAAAATGACCTGACTTCCTGTTTAAAACACAACTGTTGATCTATCTTTATCTTTATCTACGACTTCAAGTTTAGATCTGATCATAGACATGTGGCACCATGGCGCAATGCCCCAAAGATTAAACATCTTCATCTTTATTATCAAGCCTTTATGCCCACCGTCCAATTTTATTTACTTGTTGTGTCTTTACTTTATCTTTTCAACCTGGGACCCATGACATCATCAGTGCCACATGTCATCTCGGCGCAATGCCTTGATCATTAGATTTCGATCACTTCTTCATTGAGGCTTTGTGCATTCCGTCCGATCAAAGTGAACTTGATCGATCTTTAACTTTAGTTCTGCTCTGCTCAGCCTAGCCCACCATAGACATGTGTCTTCATAGTGTGATGCCTTAATGGATATATTTCGAGCATCTTTGCATTGAGGCTTTACACCTACCATTTGATCAAATAGGACTTTCTCGAAGATTACCCTTAGTTCCAAGCTTAGCCTTAACTTGCCTTTGACTCATCTTTAACCCTAGTATCTGAAATCCTTCATGTCTCCAAGTCGCTAGATTATCTCTTTAACTCTGAGTTTATTGTGAGATCACACGCCAGCCACAAGATCAGACCCAAGATCAACGATCTGCGCTTAATCTCCAGACCATAGAAAAATATGTCATTTCATTGCAAGATTATGAGAGAACTACAAGATCAAAACATGATCGACGGCTCAGATCATAACTTGACTTTAACTTTACTGCAACTCTGATTCATTCCTAGATCACATGATTGAAGAAAAATCTAAGTCGCTGGAAGATTTTCTAACTCTAGGGTCTATTCTAAGATTACACGCCATCCACAAGATCTGAACAAAATCAATGGATCATCTTCAATCATTGTAAACCCTGAACTTATCTTGACTTAACTTGCCTTGACCATGATCTATTCCAAGATCACGCGACTGAAAGAAACTTGAAGTCACGAGATGATTTGCTAACTCAAGGGTTCATTACAAGACTTCACGCAAGCCATAAGATTTAGAACATGATCAACGATCATGATTTCAACTTGGCGGGCCCATCTTCAACTTTACTTGACTTAAACTTTAACCTTAGTCTATTTGGAGATTCAACGACTGAAAGAATACCCGAAGTCGCGAGATCATTTTGTAACCCTAGAGTTTATCACGAGATTTCACATCATCCACAAGATTAGAATAAGATCAATGGTTCAAGTTAAGTCTCACAAGAAAAGAGAATAACCTTAAATCCATCCAGAGATCACGCGACTGAAGGAAAAAACAAACCAGACTTTAACTCAGAGTTTATCTGGCGATCATGAGATAGACTGAGTCACTAAATCTCCCAATTCTTGGACTAACTCTAGTTTCATCACAAGACTTCACACACAACACACAATCAAAAACAAATTAATGGTTCGCGCTAAGTCTCCAGATCAAAAAAATCATATTCCATTTCCTTTCGAGATCACACAACTAAGGCAATCTCGAAGTTTTTAAATGAGATAGAATATTCCCTCCGGGTTGTGCGACTAAGAGATAACCAAGGAGATGTTAAAACACACATGATAAAATAAGAACTTAAGTCACTCAGAAAAGGTAATGAAGAAATAGACCAAGTCATGAAAGAGCTAGGGTTTTATCACAAAATTCTCGAAGACCTAGGGTTTCAAAGCCATAAAGGGTTTTCAAGATATGAACAAAGGCTAAAACAGTGGCCTAGCAATATGCAGAGAGAAAGATAAAGACCATAAAGCATGACATAAATATACAAGCTGGGCTCTACCCTTGTGGGAGCCTCATTTTTCTGCACTTGTAGCCAAATCGCATAGGATAGGAAATTTGGGTAACAGCTACATGGGCATTTTATTATAATATTCAGCAAGCCAGAGCCACCAGATGCATAACCCAAAATTTCCCTAGACAACCCTATGGGCCTTCAATTTATAGGTAATTTTAACCGTCCAATAATATTCTAGAAATCAAGCCCTAAAGTTTGAGGTTGACCATCCCTAAGATATTATTATTCATTTTTATTACATTAGAATAGGCCCAAAAAACTTTGGAACCCAAAAAGAAATTTTGAAGGAACTTTAACTTTTTCAAATTCAGGTAGTGCAACTTCTGTAGACCATAACTCATCACCCGTTGACCCAATGGGCCTCCATAACCCCATTTCAAAAATGCCATGAAGTTCTCTACAATGCTTAACTTTCACAAGCTCCAGTTAGCTAAGGTTTTGACCCCATTTGGAGCCTCAAAATCCTTCAAAACAAAGTTCAAAGTTTCTATACCCTGATGCCAATACCAAAAATATTCAACATCTACAAAAATAGAGTTGATCTAGCAATGAAACTTTATTGGTAGGCTGATACAATCAAAGTGAACCTCTAGGGAAGAAAATAGAACATTCTAAGCTCAAATGAAAAACTTACTTAAAATAGTAACTTTCTAGAAATATCAACTCTGCACAACATAGCCCTTATTGAAAAGAAACCAGAAAATATTTTTGGGTGATGCAATATTTCTCTTACAGCTAGGATGCTCGTACATCACACACCCAGGGTAATTTGAGATGTGACCCTGTCACATCTCAGGTGGTCAAAGGAAAACCAAGATGGTTAACCTCATCCCTTGATAGCCATGATGAATCTTCTAGAGGTCGTCCTTTCCATTTGACCAAATATTCTTCATATGTCCTATTCCTTGTGCTTCTGCCAACACGACTATCCAAAATATCTTCAATCTCCTATGTAGTTGAAGTAGTTGTTGGAATATTCTACTGTGCTTCTGTGACCTGATCCTCAACACCTCCCTCATGATATTATATCAAATCTGAAATGTTAAATACTGGTGAAATATTGAGTTCACTAGGAAACTCTACTTCATAAGCATTTCCTGAATCATGCTTCTTCAGTATTTTGCATGGTCCAAAATTATTCATCTTCAACTTATTATATGTTCCTACTGGAATTCTCTCCTTTCTCAAATGAACCATGACTTCATCGCCCACTTGGAACTCCTTATGCCTCCTTTTCTTGTCTGCCTTAGCATTGCACTGTGTATTCATTTTATTAATATGTTGCCTCACCTCCTCATGCAAATTCTTCAAATGTTCTGTAAAGTCTTCAACTTTAGTGCTACTTGTCTCTCCTTTGTCCAACTTTCTTAATTCTGATACATTTCTGGGACTACTTCCATACACTATATGGAATGGTGATTTACCACTTCTCTTATCGATAGAATTATTATATGCAAATTCTGCCTATGGTAAAACCAAATCCCATCCCTTTGGTTTATCTCCAACCAAGCATCTCAATAGGTTTCCCAAACTCCTTTTCACAACTTTTTTCTGTCCATCAGTCTGTGGATGGTGTGTTGAGCTGAACTTCAAATTTGTCTTCAAATTTTTCCACAAGGTTCTCCAAAAGTACCCAACAAACTTGGTGTCTCGATTTGAAACTATGCTCTTTGGTAATTATGTAGTCTTACCACCTCCCTGAAAAAAAAAATTTATGCTACATGAACAACATCATTAGTCTTCTTGCAAGGAACGAAATGTGCCATCTTTGAAAACCTATCCACCACTACAAAGATGGAATCATGCCCTCTCTGAGTTCTTGGTAGGCCAGGAACAAAGTACATACTAATATCCTCCCATGGCTTCTCTAGCACAGGTAATGGTTGATATAACCCTATATTCTACTTCATTCATTTTTCCATCTGACATACTCTGCAACCTTGTACAAATTTCTTAACTTCCTACTGCAACTATGGCCAATAATAATTCTCACTAACCAAAGAAATGGTTTTATCTCATCCAAAATGTCTAGCTAGTCCTTCATTATGATTTTATTTGATTATATTCTCCCTCATGGAGCTCTTTGTAATGCACAACTAACTACCTTTGAACAACATATCCTCCTGGATTATGAAGTCCAACCATTTGGTTCTGTCTAGAGTAACAGGTTCTCTATAAGCTTTCCAAGCTTCGCCAAAATCTGGATCTTCAGGATACAAACTCTTGAATTTCTTGAACCCCAAAACCTCAATCCACATCTCTGTCAGCAAAAGTAGTCTTCTGCTAAGGTCATCTGCAACCCTATTAGACTTCGCACTTCTGTGTTTCAAAATAAAAGTGTAACTCTGCAAAAACTCAACCCATTTCAAATGCCTCTGATTCAACTTTCCCTGAATATTCAAATATTACAAAGCTTGATGATCAGTAAATAAAACAAAATCTTTTGGAAAAAGAGAATGTCTCCACTTCCTCAATGCCTGAACTACAACATAGAACTCCTGATCATAAACAAAATATTTTCTCTTGGCATCATTCAAATTCTCACTATAATAAGTAATGGGCTTTACCTTCCTGACTCAAAACTGCTCCAATAGCATTACCACTAGCATCATAGTCTACTTGACACACCTTATTAAAATATGAAAGTGCTAAAATATGCTATTTTGTAACTTTTATTTTCAATAATTCAAAAATCTTATCTACCCCTACAATCCACTTAAACTCTTTCCTATCCACATTGTTTCATTCAAGGGTCCATAGATACTACTGAAACTTTGAATAAAATTTCTGTAAAAGATAGAAAAACCATGAAAATATCTTACCTCAGTAGAAATCCTTGGGGTAGACCATTCAAGGATAGCCTTCACCTTCTATGGGTCCATTTTTAGACATTCTGCTAAGACTACAAATCCCAGATACACAAATTCCTTCTTCACAAAACTGCACTTCTTCAGATTAATCAACAACTTCTCTTCCCTTGACCTCTCAAACACTTTACGAATATGCATCATATGTTCTTCCATTGTCTTACTGAAGATCAAAATATCATCCATGTAAATAATGAAAAACTTACCCAGAATTTCTTTCAGTACTTCGTTCATGAGCTGCATGAATGTGCTCAATGCATTGGTTAGCCCAAAAGGCATGATTAACCACTCATACAATCCCTCCCTTGTCTTGAAGGCTATCTTCCATTCGTTTCCTTCTCTAATCCTAATTTGGTGATATCCACTCTTTAGGTCTATCTTTGTGAAATAAAAAGTTCCACTCAACAATCCATAATATCATCCATTCTTGGCAAGGGAAATCTATACTTGATAGTGATATTATTGATAGCTTGAGAATCTGTACACATCCTCCATTATCCATTTTTCTTTGGTGCTAATACCACTGGTACAACACATGGGATCAATCTCTCTTGGATCAATCCCTCCTGCAACAACTCATGCACTTGTTTGTTCAATTCCTCACTCTTTGCTGGAGTCTTCCTATGGGCTTCCTTGTTTAGAAAACTGCCCTTGGGATCAAGTCCATTTGATGACTGATCTTTCTCACTAGTGGTAATCCATCAGGTAAATTATCATAAACAATATCCTAAAACTCCTCCAACATGTCTGCAACTTCTGCAAGTACATCTTATACTTCTTCTTTACCCACTTTTGGAATTAGGGAAAAACACATATGCTCATGTCTCATACCTTATAAGAACTTTCTTCCATCAATTAAACATATTCTGGCATTACTACATACATTTTCTCTTGTTTCCTTCAATGGCTTCAGCTTGTGTCAGACTCCATCCTTTGTCAATGAATAAGTATTAGCATGACCATCATGTATGGCACGCTTATCGAAGTGCCAAGGCCTTCCTAGAAACAAATGACATGCATCCATGAGGATGATATCATAGAGCACCTCATCTCGGTAACTTCCAATCTTGAACTTCACTAAGCACTTTTCACTGACCAGGACCTTGTGGTTATCTTGCACCTAGGAAATTCTATATGGACGAGGGTGTTTTCCCCTTTTGAGATTTAACTTTGTGATAATTTCTTATGATACCAGATTATCAGTGCTTCCACCATCAATAATCACATCACAACACTTATCCTCACACTTGCATCTAGTGCAAAATAGGCTCTTCCTCTAATCTGAGCTCTACTATTAATTTATCAAGATCCTCCTGACAACTAGGGTTTCTCCTCTCTTAGCATCATCTGAGTTTTATGACTGAGCTTCTTCATTTGCATGCACAACTTGTGCATGGCCTTTAGTCCTCCTATCCATCCTTCCTTAATGTTGTGGACATTCATAGGCTTGATGTTCTTCTTCTCCACAATGGAAACATGTCCCACAAAAACCTCCTCTTCTTTGTCCTTTCCCTCTTCTTCTTCCTCTTTGATCCCTATTATTTTGATCACGATAATGATTGAAATTATTTCCCCTTTGATTTTGATTGTTGCTTGAATCATCATTTTTTTTTCTGATCTTCATTTCGACCTCCATAAGACCGTCCGCTAGATCTTCCACCACGACCTCTTCCACATTACTTTCTTTCAAACTTCTTGTTCATCTTCTCTTCCACCCTTAAGGAGAACTGGTATGTCTCTTCAATACTCGTCATTCTAACCATACTCAACTCATCCTGAATACTTGGCCACAATCCATAAAGATAATGGGCAACTTTTTCCTTCTCAGGTTTTGCATGACCTGTTCTAATGAGGACTCAGTAGAATTCTTCTGTATACTCCTGCACAAATTTTCCCACTTGTTTCAAATTTTAGATTTTCTTCAGCAGATCAAGCTCATAATCAACTGGAATAAATTATCTCTTCAATTTCTCCACCATTCGGTCCCATCTTGTGATTTTATCCTTTCCTCTTCTATTCCTCTCCAACTGAATCTCCTGCGACCAAATTTGTGTATGGCCCTTCAGTTTGGCCTTCACAAATTTGACCCGATTTGGATCTTCAACATCTTCATACTCAAAATATTCTTATAATCATTGATCCAGTCGATCAACTCCTCTAGGTTAAAATTTACCAAAAATGTGGGAACTTCAATCTTGGGTCTCTTTCAAATCTTGGAAATGGCCCTCAAAATCCTATCCTCCTCAGGATCTCTAGGTGCTTCTGGTGCTTCCTGGTCACCTTGTCCTTCTTCTTTGAATTTCTCTTCACTCTCATCTCTAACCGCAATATTAATTCCTCTATGAAACTCCTCTTTCAATACTTACACTTGTCTCTAGAGGACTCTAAAACAATCTTCTGTCACTTGCAACTCTCCTGCCACAGTTTCTTCATGGAGGCATTTTGGCTATTATCACTCGAACCCACAACCACAGTCCTGGTGCAAACTACCTCATAGTCAATGATCTATCTACACACTAAGGAACTCCTTCTCTAATACCACTTGATGAAGGACACTCCCCTTATTAACACAAAAACACAACAAAATCGAGAATAATAAGATTTGCAAAGTTAGGAAATGGGCTTTCTATTATCCTCAATGAAATGAAATTACAATATATTCTGAAATATAACATGCACATTCACAAATATAACATGCACAACCACATGGGCATTTTATTACAACATTCAACAAGCCAGAGCTACCAGACGCATAACCCAGAACTGCCCTAGACAACCCTACGAGCCTATAATATATAGACAATTTTAATTGCCCAAGAAGATTCTAAAAATCAAACCCTAAAGTTTGAGGCTGAACATCGCTAAGATATTATTATTCATTTTTATTACATTAGAATAGGCCCAAACAACTTCAGAATCCAAAAGGAAATTTTGAAGGAACTTTAACTTTTTCAAATTTAGGTAGCGCAACTTCTGGAGACCATAACTCATCACCCATTGACCCGATGGGCCACTATAATCCCATTTTGGAAATGCCATGAAGTGATCTACATCACCTGACTCATGCAACCTCTAGTTAGCCAAGGTTTCAACCCCATTCGGAGCCTCAAAAGCGTTCAAAACTGAGTTCAAAGTTTCTATACCCTGCTGCCAATACCGAAAATATTCAACATCTACAAAACTAGACTTGATCTGGCAATGAAACTTTACTAGCAGACTGATACAATCAAAGTTAACCTCCGTGGAATAAAATAGAACATTCTAAGTTCAAACGAAAACTTACTAAAAATAGTAACTTTCCAGAAACAGCAGCTATGCACAAAATAACCCTTATTGAAAAGAAACCAGAAAATATTTTTGGGTGATGCAAGATTGCTCTTACACCTAGGATGCTCCTGCATCAATAAGAATTTGACTGACTGCCCTATCTGAATCTATCAAGGTGACGTGGATTCGTGAGCCTTTCAGTGTATGCTTGTTGCATTTGTGTCAATTGCTTTTTTTTGTCTGGACGGGTTCAGTTAGATTAATATTACTTTTTGGCTTATTTTGATAAATGATTAATTATGGTAATTATTAATGTTAACAATTACACCTTTAATAAGGTTAAAATATTAATATATGACTATTTAATAATTAAATATTAATTGAATGTTTATGTTTGATTAATTGATTTAATTATTAAGTCCTAAATTAATAATTGAGACTTAATTAATATTAAATCCAAAAATTGAAATTAAAAACATAATTAATATAAAAATGATATTTGTAATCAAATTACATATTAAATAAAATGCTATAAATATTAATTTCGATTAAAATATTATTATGCAATTTAATTGCACATTCAATTTAATAAATCAAATTAAGAATTCTAATTTAAAGTTGAGTTAAGTGATATCTTTAAGTTGCATAATTGATTTAATTAATTAAAATAATAATATGCATTTCAAATGCACTTTTCTAAATTATGACTTTTGTTGAGATTGAAGAATGTCAATCTACCCAAGAAACACCTGCATGCAAAACAACTGCTACGAGAATGAAGAAGACAGAAGAGAGAAGGATCAGAAGCTATGGCGGCCGATAGGCCAGAGAGTGC
>MU226859.1:3378260-3388859 GCA_018584345.1 Thuja plicata
ACACACACACACACACACACACACACACATATGTTTCCCCCTTTTTTGAAATTAATGAAAAAAATAAATAACTTACAACTTGTCAAAAATGTTGGGATGGGTCTTTTGGAGATTTTCCATGAGTTTCTCCCATTCCTCCTTTAAATGCTCAAGGACCAACTACTCCAAGTTCAGTTGAGTATGCATATCATGTATGTTCTCGGTGACTAATATCTTAGGGGTGACAATCAAATATTTTGCCTTTGTCACATGCTTCTGCATCAATATTAAATGCAGTAGTAACATGACCTAAAGTTTTATTACATGTTCTCTTCCTTTTTCAACTCGAGTCTCAACCGCTGGGTGTGGATAACCTTAGAATTATGAACTTGAAAAGCATGTTGCTTGGTTGTGAGACGATTGGCACTATCCTTTAGATCATTTTATATTTTTGTTATCTTTTCACTAAGCTCAGAAGTGAAGTGATCTAATGTGCACAACTTTTGTAGAATTGTAATTACTTGAGTAATAAGAGTTTCTAACATTGTTACAGATTCTAAGAGTTTTACCTTGTTTAATACCACTACTTGGATGATCTTTTCAGTAAGCTTGTACTGAATCTTCTACTTTGCTCTTTCTTCTATCATCTGCTTGACATCTTTGTTAGGACCATTGATTATCTCAATGAGAAGTGCGAGTTGATCCATGATTGGAGCTGCTTCAACAATGTTTGTATCAGGAACAAATTGCATCAATATCTCCTTAGATGCTTCTAACACCTTGAGTTTCTATGTTCTAACCTCAACTATTCTTGAGCTACTTTTCTGGTGCAAAGTTCTCCATATTTCCTAAGAGATTTAGGATCAAGTGTCCTCGGGTCAGATTTAGTGTGACATGACCCTTTCTCCCTTGCTTTTTTTTTTTTTTTTTTCTTCTTCTTCTCATGTAGACTGGAGGCAGGAGATTATGTTAATAAGAGTTGAACCTTGTGCTCAGTATTTGTCTTTGGTGCCTTAGTGGGTGTGACGACTTATTTGGGCAACTCAGTTACTGACTTGGTGTCAGTGATAAAAGTGTCAACCATTGACTCTGTGTGACCTTCAGCCTTATCTGCCACATCAGTGGTGTCTTTTGGTTCATCACTTTGTTGTGTATTGCCACTGTGCTTGGTCTCTTTACCATCTTCACCCTTGTCTTCTTATGTATCTGTGACTTGCTTGGGTGTAACCTTTGTTGCTTAATTTTCAATATCAATGGATTTAACCAGGATAGACAGATTACCTGGTACCATAGCTCAGGCTACCTCAATTTTTTTGTCTTCGAGGTTCTCAGTAGCTCCAGTGATAACTTCATCTTCCTTCACATCATCATCAGGATCTCCTTTGGTAATATCAATGATAGAGATGTGTGCATGTACACTATTATTTAATAGCACAATAATTCCATCCAAGACATTGTTAAAAGTTACATCTTTGACATTTTTTGGCTCGGTACTCGATTGATTTCCCTCGGTATCGACTGTGGATGCAATATCCTCTTTTTGATTGGGCGGACTTAGAAGATTAGTCCATATCAAAGTGCTCTCTTCATCAACTTCTTTCAACTTCCATTGAAGGATTTTAAATGTTCTAGATTGCATTGGGAATCTCTTTGCATAAGTTTTCATTGTTTCATCAATCTTAGCAACAGTGTATTCAGCCTTAAGTATAGTGAGTGATGCCTCTCTCATTCGTTTCTCTGTTGTCAGTGCATATTTCCATCTTGCAGATACTTTATCATAAATTTATTGAGGTATGTATGTAGAAAATTCTATAAGAACTCTTCTATAAGTGACCATTATACCTATAATTTATTCTTACAACTTGTCCCAATCCTCAGTGCTCAAGCTTGCATAATTTTGTAGCTTCGGGTGACCTAACCCTCTAGTTGACTTTATTGCTTCTGCTACTTCATCAACAGTTTGTAGTATCTAATTCTTTACAAATTTGAATTGATCAATATTTTCATCAGATTCATCATTGTCATCTTTTCCTCTAACATACTTCTTCCTTTGTCTCGGTGCAAGGGGCACGATGGTGGCTTTTGTCTTCCTCTTCTGATAAGTGTATTTTGGTGAAGCTCATGTTATTCTAACAATTCCTTTCTTTAAAGGTGGTGAATTAGTTGTCACCGATCTTGTTCTTGTCCTAGTTGGAGTCTCAGCCTTTATGCCTTTACCCTTCTTAGCCTTAGGTGGCTCTTTGTGTGTATATTCATCAGATTTTGTGGCCTATGCATCATTATCTTCTCCTTCACCGACTAGTGTCTGCTCCTCGATTTCATCAACTAATTTTTCAAGTTCATCATCAGTGATACCAAATTTTGTTTTCAAAGTCTTTACCATTTTGGTCTTCTTTCTTCCCATCTTCTCTCCTGCAAGTCTTATTTGTATCATTGCCTTAGCTTCATCATATGTACCAAATCTCATGGCAGATTTGTCTACAGGCTCGTTAAGTAGTGTTTCTATAGCTTTTGAAGTTAAGTCAATATCAATTTCATAGTCCATTGGGGGTAGCCATGCTATTCTTGGTTGTACTTTGATAAGAGTGGTGTCAGTGTCAACTACAAAACATATATCTTCTTTGTATTTCTCTACCAACTGGGTTTATATCCTTTTTGTTTTCTCCATTCTTTCTTTGAACTTCTTGAAATAGTCATCCATAACAGGTATAAAGTTTGCTCCTATATTTTTAATGAATTCACTAACTTGCACAGTGATTGGTCGGTTGATATCGCAAGTTACATTACCGACGGAGGGAAATAAATTTTCCAAATAGAAAAATGTGCATACCAGTAAAGAACCAAACTTACATGTGTTTGATCATGCTGATCTGATTGTTCTCATATTCTCTTCCAATTGCCTTAACAATAACTCATCTAGGTTGAGTTGCAAACCCTTCTTCACAATTTTGTAAGCAATGTCGACTGCACCACGTACGATGCTGTTGGATCTACTGGATTGAAATATCTTGTATGTAATAACATAGACTCCAAACCTTAGTTTAGGATCACCGATAGTGTTGATCCTTAGACCTCTACCATCCCACTTGGCTCATGTTATCTTTTCTGTTTCAGATTTGGTCAGATGCCTTAGGGATTTTGATTTATCAGTTGTTGGATACCCAATGATTGCATGTATGACATCCTTTGTGATCTTAATTGGTTTGTCTAGCCATATTTTACCATCATGTACTCAGCTCAGTACAATGAAAATCCATTACATCTTAAATTATTTTAGGAAAAGTAGGGCATTGGTTAAACCTTTCACTTCTAGATGCTTGTGATCGTCTTTGAGTTTTCCATTAGTGCTAATCTCCTAATATGTCGAGATGAGCTCAAAATCACCCATCTCATTGATTTTGCAGTGTATATAAGCTCTCACATATTGAACCAGAAGAACCTAGGTGGTATCACAGAGAACACACATTTGTTGTCGAGTTGTGCAGCAACCTCCGAATGAAATTTATAGTGGGGTTCAACACATGTTGAATTCTTAATAAGAATTACCTTCTCTCTCTTCTCAATATTGCCTTTCATGGTTTGAGATGCAGATGTCATCATGTTTTCCAAATCTAGGGCTTCCAACAAATGTTACAGAGAGATTGGTAAGTGCAAGTACTCACTTGATGTAATCTTCAACTATTCAGAATACGCTTGAATCTCTGTGAAATGTTTCAAAATGCTCTTCTGTAATTTTTCTCTTGATCGCTCTGCTTTGCTCTTTGATCGCTGTGTGAACAAATGAGTTTACTTCCTGCAAATTTATACAAAATACCTTAGTTAGTGCAATAAATGCTTGTCACCAACCACTCGGTCAATAAACAAATCACTTGGTTAACACTAAAGATACCTCACCTTAGTGAATACAACAAATGCTCGGTTGACTCAGCAACTCATTTGTCTCTCACATGTTCACCGACTAGAATTTATTACTCGGTACAGATTAACCGACTAAGCAATTTTCAAGTTAACAAAAATATAATACCATAATGCATCTTAATTCATGCTAATTTGGCATTCATACAATGAATATAAGGAACTGATGTAAGATATAACTTTGCAAAATGTAGTTCCATACTTGCATTTCTTAGGTGGGGGTGGTGGAATCACCTAATCCATTAGATGAAGTGTCAACGACTGTTGTTCTTGGCCCAACATTGTCATTGGATGCTTTCCTCCACATTTGATTCCTTATCCTCATGATTTCTTCAATTGTGTTTCCATTTCCATAAGTACTTGTTTCTGTTACTTTGTCTCTACAATGTTTACTTAAATGATCGACCTTGTGACAGTGCAAACATACCATTCCAAAATTTGTCCAATTTCTAGATTTTCCTCTCCATTTTCTCAAACCGTTAGCTGCAATATGTCCATATCTACCACATGTTGTGAAATTAACCCAAGTGTTATAATCCCAAGTATATGCATTACCTTGTCTTCTTGGTTGATATGCATTTTCCTATCCTTTTAGTTTCTAGATTTGTTTCATCTTAGTCTTGCATTCTTGTGATGTGTGACCATGCATGTTGCAAGTGTAAAAATACTTTTCCATGTAGGGTTTCTTTTGTGGCTTATTCAGCTTTGATCTGCATTCATGTGCTTGATGTACATGCTTGTTATAATTATAACAATTACCATTGAATTTAGGAAAGGTTGTAGGAATACCTCTTGCTTTGCTTTTGCAATCATTTGATGTGTGGCCTGGTTTTCCAAAATGATAGCATGAAGGCTTGTTAGATTTTTTATTTTTGTAGACATTCCTCTATTCATCTTGATTTGATGATTCTCCATGCTCGATATACCCTAAACCAGTATTTTTGTTAAGTCTCCTTTGACTATTCAGAAATCCATCCATCCTTTTAGTGCTTTCTTCAACTCTCTTAATCATATCATTATGTTGTTGTTGAATTTTTACTTCATTCCTCAATTTTTCATTTTCTTCTCTTAGTTCACCAATATCTTCCAATTTTATAGCAAGTTCAATGTTCACTCGGTTGGCCTCCTAACTCATAGTAACCATCTGATTGGTGATCTCAAAGTGATGTTTGGTAAGTCTCAATATTTCAGATTCTTTCTCTTGTAGCTTTTCAGTCATTGTCTTCTATCATCAATAGCCATATTTCTTTATTGTTCAACTTTCCTTTCATTGTTCATGACTTCAACCATTTGTGTCTCTTGACTGATCTGTAGTGCTTTCACTTGTTCAGTAAGGTGTTGATTGATTTCAGATAGATTTGATATGGTTCCTTCAGATTTATCAAATGGGTCATATATCTCTTCTTATTGATAATTAGTCTCATTACAATGAGATTCCATATATTTGCTCTTAACCATTAACTCTTTTATTTTTTCTTTGGCTTGTTTGAATTGTTCAATGTAGATTTGCTACTGCAATTTCTAATTCTCAATAGTTTTGTCAAGTTTATACCTTTCCATCGTAATATCTTTTCTCTTTAGTGATTAAACTTCCTAAACAAGAGAAATAGATATGATACCAATTGTTGGAATGATAGAAATGTGTGTACTGAGAGGGGAGGGGTTAATTAGTACCCTTAAAAACTTTACAAAACCAATCCTTGTAAACATATACTGTAATAACCGACTGAGTAGTTTTCTTTCACCATACATGAAATACCATTGCAGAAATGTAAATGCATGTAATCAAGACAATAAAACATTCATGAAACTCAAATACACATAACATATGTATTTTGGTATCGCAGAAACCATTGTTAGAAGGTAAAAACTGTGGTGGGGATGGAATCCACAAAGCTTCACTACTGCAGTAATAAAGTAGCATGTTAGGGATTACAAATATTGATCACTTCTGGTGATCTTAACCTGTTAGGAGTAACAATAAGATTTGTTAGATCTACCTCATGAGAGGATTTTGCAACATAATGTATGTGTGCACTCTGTTAGGATATTTAAGCAGATATAGTTAAGTCTACTCTGTTAAGAGATTTTGAGTCTGTTACAATTGTGAGAGAGTAATAAGAAATTGTGATTTGAATAATATAATCTCAATATTGTTGATATCAGATCCTTTAAGTGCAATAAGTTTATCACCTTGCTATGATTGATAATACCTTATGTACTACATGGTAGCCTTGTGTCTGTTCTGAATAAACTAAATGCTTTAATGAAATTGTTGTGCTAAAACCCTTGTCTGATCTTCAGATGTCCTTAGTGCGGCGGCTACTTGATCATACTTTGATCATTACTCTACCAAAATAACATCTTGACCTTACATATATCAAACTGTTTGACCTAATTAGGGTTTTACAATATCCTAGAAAACCTAAGATCAATAGTTTATAAAATTTACCTTGATCATCTATACATATGAAACATAACCAATAAATGATTACATTCACAATTAATGTCCTCCTCGATCTTGGTAATCAGTTATCCATCTTAGGAATATTTTTACCTAGGTTGATGTGCCATTACAAAATTTTATGTAACTGCTAGTTCACTTAGTGAATACTGTCTCTCGGTGCTCGGTGTATACTGCTCGGTAATCATGTTTCTCAGTGATCACTATACTCGGTTAACTATGCGCTTGGTGATGATTACCGAATAGACTGTCTTTGACTAGGTTACCGACTGGGCAATTTGAATACTAATGACAACCTTCAAACTAATATGGTAACATTATCCCCCTTTGGCATTAGTATAAAAAACTTATATGTATACATAGTAACTCATACTTAGTGACTCCCCCTTTGTACTTGCTCTCGATATATATATATATATATATATATATATATATATATGTTTCCCCCTTTTTTGAAATTAATGACAAAAAGAAATAACTTACAACTTGTCAAAAATGTTGGGGTGAGTCTTCTGGATATTTTCCACGAGTTTCTCCCATTCCTCCTTTAAATGCTCAAGGGTCAACTACTCCAAGTTCAATTGAGCATGCATATCATATATGTTCTCGGTGACTGATATCTTAGGGGTGGAAATCAAATATTTTGCCTTTGTCACATGCTTCTGCATCAATGTTAAATGGGGTAGTAACACGGCTTGAAGCTTAGTTACATGTTCTCTTATCCTATTATCTTCCTTTTTCAACTCGATTCTCAACCACTGGGTGTGGATAACCTTAGAATAATGCACTTGAAATGCATGTTGCTCGGTTGTGAGACAATTGGCACTATCCTTTAGATCATTATCTAATTTTGTTATCTTTTCACTAAGCTTGGAAGTGAAGTGATCTAATGTGCACAACTTCTGCAGAATTGTAATTACTTGAGAAATAAGATGTTTTCAAAAATCTGAAAAGTAGTAAATTGATATAAGTATTTCATGGTACTCATCTTGTAGGACAGAAGATAACTTGAGATATAATTTATGGTTATAAGATTCACAGGGTTGATTTAATGATTAATTTTTTAGGCCACTGATTCACCCCCCTCTCAATTATTTCTAACAATTGGTATCAGAGCTTGTGTGTTTAGAAAGGAAGGTTTCAAGACCTAAGCTAAAGATCACAAGATGAACAGATGAGATGTGCCCAAGTTCAACAAAGATAATTTTTCTTCATGGCGGAGAAAAATAAGACTCCACTTATCAGGTATTGGTAATGATGTTAATCAATACTTAGAAACTAAATATGTGTTTCCCACAGGAGCACAAATAGTTGAACAAATGAGAGGGAAGCATGAACACAACATCATGATGATAGAGCTTGCTTCCTCACTCTCCGATGCTAAATTTAAAGATGTCAAAGAATGAAAAACAACAAATCAGATGTGGGACAAATTGAAGCTTGTACATGGTGGTGACAAAAATGTCTTGAGAGCCAAGGAAGAAAGCCTTAGAGGAAAGTTTGATGATCTCAAAATGAAAGAAGGTGAAAACATCACTTAGTACAACACAAGAATCAAAGAGGTAGTCAATGCTATCCGAGGAGTTGGAGTTGTACTAGAAGAAGATGCAGTGGTAAGTAAAATTCTAAGAACCTTACTACCTACTTATGCTATTAGAGTATCTTCCATTCAAGAAATGAGAGCAGTAGAAAACAACAATGTTACTCTAGACAGTTTGATTGGAAGACTGATTTCATTTGAGATGAATAACTTTGATAATAGTGTCTTACCAAACATAGAGTCTGCATTCTAAACTTCTATGAGAATAAGTAAATCAAGTCATAAGAACACTATGAGAAAAGCTAGTGATAGTGAAAGTGAAGAAGATGACCTTGATGAAATTGAGGCACTTATGGCTAGAAGAATGTAGAGAGGCAAAGGTAAATACAAAGTCAAATTACCACTTGTTTGTTTTAATTGCAAAGAGATTGGACACTTTGCTGCAAGATGTACTAACATAAGAAAAGATGATAGAAGTAATGACAGATCATTTGAAAATAAGTCTAATAGAGGTGATTACAGAAGCTACTGAAAATTAGAAAGAAGAGATAGCCAAGACTATAAGACAAAGCAAAGAAGGCTAGTTACCTAGAAAAATGCAAAGATGATGATACTGACACTGAATCTGATGAAGACATCGAGATGGTGTTTGTGGTTGTAAAGGATGATTCAGATGATGATGAAGAAAGGTATGTAGAAACAACTCTCATATATTAGGTTAGAAAAAATGATGTTTGGATCATGGATAGTGGCTGCACTCACCATATGATCGGTGACAAGCAAAATTTTGAGACTTTTGAATACTATAAAGGTCGTTCAGTAAGAATGGGTAATGACACACCTTGTCCAGTTGAAGGTAGAGGAACCATAATGTTGAATAACCAGATAAAATGTGAAAATACTTATCGGGTAAATGGATTGAATTATAATCTATTGAGTGTTTCTCAGTTGAATAATTTAGGTCACAAAGTAGCATTTGAAAATAAGAAGGCAAAGATCTTCAATAAATCTGGAAATCTTATTGGTACCAATGAGCAGACAAAAGGTAACTTATTCTATCTGAATGATACTGACTCCACTTGTTTGATTGCTACAAATGAAGACATATGGCTGTGGCACAAAAGATTGTGTCATGTGAATTTTGACAACATGATAAAGATTAGCAAAAAAAGAAATGTCAAAGGCTTACCGACGATGACCAAGCCTGACAACATCATGTGTAAGAATCGTCAAAAAGGTAAAATGACAAAGTCTAGTTTTAAAAGCAAAACCCATACATATGAAGCAATTCTAGAATTAGTCCATACTGATTTATGTGGACCTATGAGGACAAAGAGTTATTATGGAGATAGATATTTTATTCTCTTTGTTGATGATTACTCTAGAATGATGACAGTCATGTTTCTAAAAGATAAATCAGAAGCATTTAAGATGTTTAAATGGTAAAAAGAAATGGTTGAGAAGTAAAGTGGTAAGGAGCTAAAATACTTAAGGTCATATAGAGGAGGGGAATTTATCTCAGATGAATTCACTAACTTTTGTAATGAGCATGGAATAAAAAGATAGGTCTCTGCACCAAGAACACCACAACATAATGGAATTGCTGAAAGAAGGAACAGATCCATAGTTGATTGTGCAAGGACACTAATGATAGCAAAAGGCATCACTCAAATCTTCTAGAGGGAAGTTTTCAGTACTACTGTTTACACATTGAACAAAGTACAATTGAAGAAAGACACCAAAAAGACACCTTATGAGCTATGGTATGGATACACACCTAATGTAAGTTATTTCAAAATTTTTGGCAGTCAATGTTATATCTTAAAAGATGATAGAAATAGAAAACTTGACTCCAAGAGTGATGAAGGAATTTTCATAGGGTATTCTACCAAGAGAAAGGCTTATAAATGTCTAAACAAAGCCTCTAACAAAATTTTTGAAAGTACAAATGTAAAGATAGACGAATTTGTAGAGAAGAATGAAAAGGAAAGCACTAAAGAACCAGAGGAGTAAAATAAGTTTACTTACAATGAGGAACCTGACACTCTACCCTACTAACAATGTAGAGCTCCCAAGAAACAGATCATTACACCCGAGCATCAGGCTACAAATACCGATGATTAGAATATTTCTCAAGATGATGCACAACTTGATGGAGAACAAAATGAAGAAAAAAATGATGATCAAGCTGACAGACAAAGAGTTGTACCTATAATTGCAAGATATGTTAGAAGGAACCATCCACAAGACCAAATCATAGGAGATAACAAGGCTAGTATGAGAACCAGAAGTAAGTCTCTAAATACAAGATGTCTTATTTGTGATTATGAGCCCAAATATGTCATTGCTGCACTAGATAATGATGAATGGATAAGTGCTATGAATGAAGAGATTGAACAGATAAAAAAAAAAAAGACATGGACACTTGTATCAAGACCAGGTGACAAGAATGTCATCGATACAAAATGGATATTCAGGAATAAGCCGAATGAGAATGGAGAAGTCACAAGAAATAAAGAAAGATTAGTATGCAAGGGGTATGCACAAGAAGAAGGAATTAACTATGGAGAAACATTTGCACCCATTGCTAGGCTAGAAGGAGTAAGAATATTACTTTCTTATGCTGCATATAAAGGATTCAAGGTATATCAAATGGATGTCAAGTCTGCATTCCTAAATGGAATACTTGAAGAAGAGGTAT
>MU226859.1:3396559-3410409 GCA_018584345.1 Thuja plicata
TCCATCTTGGGTCCTCGCATACCAAGATCCATTTACACTCATCCATCAAAGTCTCGAGCTATTCCATTCACTTTTCCTCCATTTGTCCACTACCCTTCAAGGGGTGTGTCAATGTTGATCTCATCACATTTTCCATCACCTACCTACTGTCCATCCATCCCATATCCTATTATCCCTCTTATCCAATCCATCACATAAATCCTTGGCTACTATCTCCCTTATCCTCCATATCATTTTTCCCTACCATCACCCTATCAACATCTTTGAGCATACTTTTAGCGGCCTTGGCCCATCATAGCATATCTTTTCAAGGAGTACTATCTAAAGAGAAAGAAGCTTAAGTTCCTCCATAAAATCAAAAGTACAAAAAAAAATATAAAGGAAAAAGTGCCTTAGTGAAAACTTGGTAAACAGGTACCTCGGTAGCAAAAGTAAAGATAAATCAATCTGTCCTATGGTGAAAACCACTTCTTGTGGTGCCTTGGATAAGGACCATGATGAAAACCTGGCAAACAGGTGTCATGCGTAATTCCTCCTACTTGCACTCTTCACTTGGGAAAGTTCCTTCCATATCATCTTATCCATCACATCTATCTAGCCTGTGAACACCGATGTTCCTTCTGCTGATCTTGACAAGGTTGAGTCTATCCATAAACATCCTTTACACTAATCCCAAAACATTCACTTATACCTCCATCACCCCTTATCCCGATTGAACTATCATAGCTATATCTTATCCTATCAAATTGACCCCTTGGTCTTGATCAAAATTGAAAAATAGTTTCTCAAAAGTCTCTTAACATGTCAATTCTTTTGGACCACATGCTTTTGATGACATCTATTCATCATCTTATATGCTATCTAGCATCACTCCATGAGCCTGCATTGCAATATTGTTTTTCCCCTAGCTTGGGTAATCTTGAGGAGACTGTCTTTGAGGGTTGCATTCACCCTCTTCATCCACCATTGTATTTTCACCTCATCCATCAGCTTTCTAATCCATCTGTAACGACCTCCACCTTGCTAGACATTGGGGGCAAACCAATGTTCTTTTGCTTGAGACAAGAGCAATCCCTGAAAAAAATCTAAAAATTGTAAAAATTCCTGAAAAAATGATCATCTTGGTGAAAACCTAGCAATAGGTTCCTTGATGCATCAATCAAAAAAATAAAAAAAATGGAAAAATACAAAAAAAAAATTGAAAAAGAAGGAAAAGTGTCTTGGTGAAAACTGGTAAACAGGTGCCATGGTAGCAAAAACAACATCTCTACCAAGTAGGTGAAAACCTGGTAAACAGGTGCTTCTTGTACTCAACGATCCATCTATTAATGCTTAGTCTTGGAAATCTTTTGCTTCAGTTTGTACATAGCTTTCAGTCACTTTTGTGACACTCAAGTTCTTCTGAGAACCCTCCTGGCTTGAAACCGATCAAGAGTCATAACCTGGGGGCAATTAAATCAGGATTTGTCCTCACAGTATGAGTCAAGTCAGTTATCACCGTTTGCTACTAGGGGCATGGGTCCCCAATTTGATCACATCTTTGGATTACACCAGAGTCAGTAATCTTGTCATTCCTGAAGGACAACTCACTACTGATGCCAATAGGTGTTTCTCAACACCACAATCAACAGTGTTTCTTAACACTATCTTTGGATGCATTTGTGTTTCTTAACACACATTGGATATCGCAAACGTAAATAATAGATCGATAGCAATCATACACAAAGCACTCACAAGCACAACGGTGTTTCTCAACACCTCATTCATATACACATTCAAAAACTTTGAACATGGCTGAAGTATGCTGAACTTCTATTTGTATGCTATCTGTTTTCATTGATTTCGCTAATATTTTATTTTTCTATTGCTTTTTGGTGTGGTCCCGATGATCCGGCAACATCAAATAATCAGGGTGTATGTGGTAAGAGCTCTTACATTAAGGCAGAAAAGCCTCACATCCCTCGATCCTCTTTATTTGTACACCAAGGTGAGGTCGGAGGTATCTCCTTAACTGTTATTGCTCTGATTGTTTACACAAGATCACACTCATGGTTATCTTGGCTTTGAATGCCTAGATACTGGTGTACTCTTGCAACATCAACTGGAAACAATGTTTAGGTCATCTCGACTGTTGTGCCTCGATGCTTATGTTAGTTTCCCATAGCTTATCCAATGAAACTCATATTCATATTCTTATGGTCGTAATGGCACTAGTAAGGATTATATCGACTATGATGTTCCAAAAAATGCTCAATGATGAAAATTTTCAATGCTAAAGCTCAGTGACTACACCTTAGGTTGCATTCATGTTAGTCTTGCATCTGCATCTGCATAGTGTTAAAATCAACATGATAACTTTATCTCTATCCAATGTGAAGAATTTGAGGTTCTAATCAATCAATCTTCTCATTGTCAAGTGGTCATTTGTATGTGAACATGACACCCCTTGCTAAATCAACTATCCTGATTCTATTTTCAGGATCGAAATCAAAATCTGCAGCTGACCGCTTGCACAACCAATGTAAATCTCTCATGCTTTTCTTCTAATCAATCCATGTATCTCACTTTTGGTCAATCTTGGTCAACATGACCTCTCATCAATTATAGATTTTGTCCTAACCACGTGGGACCTCTTTCTAATCAGATCAATTTCTTCCTAAATTGTCTAATCAATCAAATTGCTGGGGCACCTAGCCATATTTTGATTTCACCCCCAAGGGGGTAGGATCAGGACATCAACATTCCAGTGATCACATCCTCAATCAAAACCCCATCACTTGGGGCATCTCAGCTTCATTGCATCAAATCAAGTTGAGATAATCTTAAATCAGAAGAAACCTAATCAATGGTCTTATACAGTGGTGAATATACTTGAAACTAGACAAGATCGGTCTTATACGGGTTATTCATTATTGAAACTAGATACATTGACAAAATTGGCTTCATCGCTTCAAATCAAGTCAATTTTTTTGCTAATCAAATCTCTTAACGGTAATTAGTTTCATCGCTTCAAATCAAACTGGTTATTCATTCAAACCAATCAAAAGGTTTAAGAGTTCCTGATAGATGTTCAGTTTCATCACTTCAAATCAAATTGAGCATTATGTTTATATCTTTTGATCGATCTTCATCCAATCAAGCTCAAAGTTGGTCTTCTTCTTCAAAGAATGGTTTCATCGCTTCAAATCAAACTATTCTGGGTCTTCTCGCTAACAAGTCTTTGAATCAATGCACTGATCGCACATCAATTCAAAGAGGGGCAAATGTAATCACCTAAAAATAGTCACCTAAACCCTAGACCCCCAATCTAAACAATTAATCAAGAAACCCTAATCTTGATTATTCTAAGTCCTAAATCAAACAGGCAATTCATCACATTTGAACTGATCTGACCTAAACGTTAGGTCCTAATCGATCATCTTACTTGATTAATTAATTAATTCCTAACATCACATTACATTGGCAAATAAACATTATGTTAATTATTTAATTGATATTATGACATTAATTAAATAAAAATTACAAAATTGTCAATTAAATCAAAAAAGAATTAAATTAATTATAAAATCATAAATGTGCATTCAAAATCAATTTAATTTTTAAAAATGCATATGACATCATCAAATTCAGTTGACTGATTATCAAAATGGAAACAATCCAGTTCCACTCAATTAACTGATTCTCATTTGTTTATCATTTTGGAAACATTTCAGCTAACTGTGAACTGATTTTGAAAGTTTCCAAAATAACTGATCAGTCAGTTCAGTCAACTAACTCTCTCGACCAATTGAATCACTTGCACATGGATTGTGCTTCTTCAATCGAATCTGAGCCACTCTTTTTGTTCGATCTCAACCGTCAATTCGAGAGAGATTTCTATAAAAGAGAAACTCTTTTCCTTCACAAAGGATCTGAATCTTTTATCTAAAGTTTTTATACTGCATTTGTGTCTTAGCTTTCTTGCATTCTTAGCATAGCTTTAATTGTTGTTTACTTTTATGTTAATCATCCAAATCTAATCTTAGAGCATATTTCAATTGGTGTTTTAAAATCAATCCTACACACTTTAATTGGTGCTCTAAAACAGAATCTTAATTAGCTTTGGATTAACTACATCTGCATAATTATCTTAGATCATTTAGCATAGTTTTTAAATCCTTCATTTAGGTCTTCGGTGTAGTCACTAAGCTTGCGATGATCTGAGAGCAAGCTCATACTCCTTCCTACTAGGAGGCAATAGGTTGATTCATTCACACATGCATGATGAATTAATCTATATTCATTTCTTTATGTGATTGAAGAGAAATGACCATGTTGAAGTGTATGGCTAAATTAGAGGCCCACATTTAGCTAGCACAACCGACAAAACACAGAGTTCAGAAAATGACAAAATATCTAGCTGGCAGAGCTAAATATAGACTTAACTGGTTGTCTACTTTGTTTTATTTGACCAGAGATAAGTGATTGATTTAAAGCTGATTTGTATATTTGGAAAGAAGATATCTACAAGACAAATAAGGATTTATGCTTTAAATCTATTGGCGAGAATTGTGGAACACGCCAAGAATCAAGAACCAAGAAATAATGAATATTATGTCTATATAAGAGACAAGCTTAATTCATTTTTAGATGGGATTAAGGGGAGTAAATAGAAAGAGGACGCTGAAGATAAACTAATGAAGAACAACTTCATGTAGTGCTGATCAAACAAGCTGAATGAAGAGCTAAGGAATTCTGTAGACACCGACGAATAGTGAGCACAACATCACAGAGCAGAAAGTGTGGAGCGCAAGGATTGAATTGATACATTGGTCAGAGAGGTAATTTACTTAAATAGATCTAAAAATCTACAAATTCAAGTTGCAATATGAATAGGTCATAGTGTTTTAGTTTGACTATTGAAGCATCAAGTCTCTTAACTGAGCAGGACTTAATAGTCTTCTATATATTGAGGTACATCTCAAGGAGTGCCAAAAAGGTTGATTCATGAAAATAGCATTGGCTATGCCTGATACTAAGTGATAACCTCTATGTATAAAATCTTCTAACAAGGTCACACCTAATAGTGTGTTTGTAACCTTTAACAAGGTTGGCTCTTAACAGGGCTCACTTCTAAAGAGTGAAAATTTGGGGTACCAATCCCAGTGGTTTTTCCCTTAGCAGGGTTTCCATGCTAAAAATCCATGTGTTATGTGTGTATGATTGATCTCTTTACTGTTTTGTATCTTACATAGTTAATTCTGGATTTATCGGTATACTCTGCATATTTACTGTATTTCTGTAAATAGATGACTGCTTATCAGTAAACATATAGAAGAAGTTTTGACAGAGAAATCCGACAAGTAGTAAATTGATATAAGTATTTCATGGTATTCATCTTGTAGGACAGAAGATAACTTGATATATCATTTATGGTTATAAGATTCACAGCGTTGATTTAAGGATTAATTTTTGAGGCCACTGATTCACCCCCCCTCTCAGTTATTTCTAACAGAATTGAATTAGATCCAGCTAAAGTGAAAGCTATTATGGAAATGGGAGCTCCTAGAAATATTAGTCAATTGAGATCACTATAGGGAAGAGTAGAATGTATTAGGAGATTTATAGCCCAGCTAGAAGAAAAATGTCACTCATTCACACAAGTGTTTCACAAGAATAATTCCTTCAAATGGGATGATAAATGTGATGAGGGTTTTGATCTATTAATATCTTATGAATTTTCCAATATTGATGGCTCCAATAGTAGGCAAACCATTGTTGTCATATATCTCAGCTACATAAAATTTATTAGGAGCACTTTTAGCACAATTGGATACATAAAGAAAGTTAAGAGTTATTTACTACAATAGTCAGACCTTAGTAAAGTATGAAGTCAACTATACGTTCATAGAAATAGATTTTCTAGCAGTAGTCTTTGCATCTTAGAAGCTAAGACATTACTGTAGATACCCTAAAATGGACAAACTTGCGACTTGACATTAAATACACTAATTTTCACCTATTAATTAATGGTCTTTTAAATCGTTAATTAATCATCTATTTTGTTCTAAATTTATTTCATCTATTAATTAATGGTTTTTAAATCATTAATTAATCATCCATTTTCTTCTAAATTCATTTCCTAAATCATCTAACCAAATTCCCAAAATTAATTAAATAATTAATTTTATTTAATTAATTAACCTTAATTGATTAATTATCATTAATTAATTATCATTAATTAATTAATTAAATTCAATTTCCTATAAGTTTAAATTGAAATATTTAAACTTACTAATTAAATTCTTTGAATTAAATAAATTTCAATTAAATTATTTTAATTTCATCAAATAAAGCAATTCTAAATAAAAAAGAATTCAATTATCTCACATGTTGAAAACATTAATTAAATAAATGAATTAAATATTCATTTATCTTCAAAGAGATAACTCCAATCAGATCACATGGGTTACTCCACCCATCTCTCCAGTTCACATGGGTAACTCCACCCACCTCTTCAGTTCTAAAAAGTAACTCACAATTAGCTCTTCAGTCAACCAAACTCTATCTCCTCTTTACCAATTGAAGAGGTGGAGTTTACTGCTGGAGAATCATGAATCACGAGAAAGAGGCACACATTTTGGTGAACCCGACGTGAAGCAAACAACTCAAATATCTCTTGCAGATGATAGACAAAATCAATTAGCCATGGCCGTACAGTTGCAAACCTAAAAATTCATCTTTTTCTCAATATTTGTGCTATTTCACAATCGCTACTATTTTTCTGCAATTAATGAAATCGTGCCGCAATTGACTGGTTTAATATCGCAATTGATTGCAGGCTTTCACATCACTATTCTGTCGTCTTCTGTCTATTCTATCTTCTGATATTTTTCCACAATTGATTGTAGTTGACTGCAGTTACCTATTGTTTGTCGCAACTGCCTGTACTTTACCATAATTGACTGATCCCTATCGCAATCGACAACATCCTGCTGCAGAACAAAGTTATTTGCCGCAATAAAAAACATTCTGCCGCAATTGATAGGAAATTGCCGCAATTGCCAAAATGATACCACAATCGACATAAAAGCCACATTTGTGTCTATTTTTCTTGGTTTGTATGTAGGGCTGACTGACAGTGAATAAAAAAGAAGGTAATCAGATGCATACCAGGTGCTAGAGAATTAAGAGCTGCAAGAAGGAGAACTATCAACTATCGATCATAACAAAGGGCCATTCTCACAATCACAACTGAAGATCAAAGCGAAGCATACACTAGGTACATTGACTCAATCAAAAGATTTTCAAGTAAGTATAAATTCACCATTAATTTCAGCAATCTTAATAATCTTGGAGTTTCCAGATATTCTGCTATTTTGGATTGAAAATCTTTCAATTCTAGAGATACTAAACACTTTCTTTGACAGGTTCGAATCGAGGAGACAAGATAACAATACAACCTAAAATTCATTCACTTGTTGATTTGGGCTTAAAAAGAACAGTGTTTGTCACACATCTTACATCTCACATTTTAGAATTTGGTGCTTAAAATTGACATGGGGACTAAAATTGAACAAAGGCAAAAAATCTCTCAATTTGGTGCATTAAAATTGAACAAGCAATCAACACCTACTTTTTGGGCTTCAAATTGAACACTTGTGCTTGTATGGTGGTGTAGCTTAGTTCACATTTCAAACTTTTAGAGCTTAATCGATTTACCTTGTGTCTTGAGTTTTGGGTGCACTTGCACAATCTATTAGATTAAACACCTTTATACTTTTAGAAAGGCTTGTCTAAGGAATGTTCTTCTTCCTCGGAGGATGGCCTTAAACTCCTTCTGATCGGTATATAAACAAGGCGCAAACCAAAGTTTTGTCTTATCTATCCAAGCTCGGGTGAGGTGTGTTGATGATAGTCTAGATCAGGTGAATATCCCTAAGGAGGCAACGTGATCAATTAGGCTCTTAAGTGAGTCACACATGTACAAACCGATTGGATAGATGCCATGGACCCTTAATACAACCCTGCTAATTAGAGGCCAACCTGGTCTACCTCTGAACATATACCTTATTATAGTGCAAGGGGTTGCAAAATTTCCCCCAAAGATTCCCAACACATGTGTCCCATAGTATTGGTGTAGTGAAAGAGATCTTCACTCCACGATAACAATACCTGGCAATGAAAAAAATATGGGTGCCTACGTCGTGGACCTTCGTGTCCTAGTAGTGTGACAATTGCTATGTGTGCTAACAAAACTTTAATTATTGGGCCTATAACATTGTATTATGAAGCCATTGACCTAGATTAAATTGACTGTTCATTGTTGAGACCTCGTGATAACATTGCAACTTGAAAGAGTTGTAGAACATACACATTCTCAGTCTTCATTCTTCAAAACATAGTGTCTATTGTGCTTGTTCTTTGATTAGTTCCTAAAACGCATAAAAAACATCCAAACTGTCAAAATGAGTCAAACGTGTTAAAGTCTAGGGTTGTCAACATCAACTGTCTTTCAAATCAAAATCCTTGTTCCAAAAAATCAAAATTTTCAGACAGTGATACCTATCCTCTAGTCTTTTTGACTATTTCCCCTTTACTGCAATTTCCCGCATTTTTCCACATTTGATGGAAGTTTTCCGCAGTAAACTTATTTATTGACACAATCGACTTGTTTATTACCATAATTAGTGATAAAGTACCGCACTTGACTTTTCACTTTGCCACAATCGGTGGAGTCATACCGTAGTTGACCAGAGATATCTTGCACCTATTTTGACCTAAAAACCTTAAAAATACTCTCCATTTTGTGTCAAAGACCAGTGTCTATCCCAGAAAAACATGAAGAACATTGTGTGAATCTCTAAACATTAAAGATCATACCTTCCTTGAAAAAACATGATTATTGTCTAAAACATTGTTAGTTCAAAAGTTCAGACTTGAAATATCTTGATCTCATCATCTCAAACATCATCATTATCTCTATCAATGACTTTCTCCTAGGAAAAGGTCGACAAATCTTATCTTTTACGTCATCAAAAATTTGAGATCAAGATAAATCAACATCTATCCTTAGAATTACCCTTGTCCAAAACATAACTCAGACTTCCTTAGAAAGGTTATCCTTTTTTGTTTGCTTTATATCACTTGTTTTAGTTACAAAATCTAGACCAGACTATGTCTCAAACACCTCATGGAGGGCTTTACACAGGGTCAAAGGCCAGAACACAACCTGATGAGTCATATATCAACAGATTCCCCACTTGGGAAATAGAGAGAGAGGATGATCCTTTCATAAATACCAGGTCTGCTCTGTTCATTGAACAACCCAGTGGGTCAGCTTTTTTCCAAAATGTCACAGAAGAGGAGCTTGAGGATATAGAACAAGATGCTTATTCTGCACAAGTAGTTGACGCTGTTGTAGAGAGGAACCCCAAACATTTCTTAGCCATGTTGACAAAGAAGGGAGTCAAACTCCTTGCTGAATTTAGTGTGTCAACCATATGGCCCAAAAACCCTCTTGTAGGTCCAAATAGTACTCAGCCCTCTCAGATACTACCTGTGGTTTCTCAAAATTTCCCACCTTTGACAATATCAACATTGGCACAGACGATACCCAATCAAACCAGTTGCATAAACCAAGCAAGCACATCTTCCATTCAAAGCATGACAGGCTTGCAACTAAGTGTACCCATGGTCACTAGTATGCCTCCACCTTCGGTCTCATGGCCTAGCTAATCAAGATCTCATGCTATGCCTTCCATCCCCCCAAAAAACAACAACTATTTAGAAACTATGCCGCTACTGTAGTCAATTCCTACTAGCCTTGGGATCAACACATCAATCCTATAGGGATCCAGCTCTGCAGGTCTGACTTATAGTTAATGCCCACCAAAGAATACACCTTTTCTCATTCAAAAACCAATCCAACCCCAGCTTCAGTTGCCACAAATCCAACCTCAGCAACAACAACCCCAACTTTAGTTGCCACAAATCCAACCTCAACAACATCAAGCCTAGCTTCAGTTGCCACAAATCCAACCTCAGCAACAACAACCCCAGCTTCAGTTGCCATAAATCTAATCCCAACAACAGCAACCCCAGCTTCAATCACCACAAATCCAACCTCAAAAACAACAAACCTAGCTTCAACAACAACAACAATATCAACCATAGTTTCAACAACAACAACATACCCAACCACCACAATAAACACATCAAAACCCACCTTGGGCCACTCATGTGCCCCCATTTTAGAATCATGTGGTGGGAAATCAATATCAAGTCCCAAGGATGAGGTCCTATGTTCCTACTCAAGGGACCCATAGGTGCAACCTCATACCTACCACAACACAAAGGTACAACATCACACATCAACCTCACTATCAAATAGACATGTTGATCAAAAAAATGCAGACCCTTCAAACCCAAATGATGGATATGCAAAATCAGGGGCACACTAAATCCTACACTGTAGAGGATTTATATCCATACCCCTTTGATCACTCTCTTCACATGTCTGCATTCCCAACTCACTTCTCGGTACTAAAATTTGACAAATATAGGGGCAATACCAACCCTATTGAGCATATGCGAGAGTTTTTTACTAGTTGTGTCAAAGTCGCATATGATGAGACATACTTAATATGACTATTCCCACAAAGCTTAGTCATACCATCAATGGAATGGTTCTCACATTTACCACATGGCATTCAGTCTTGGGGTGAATTGGATGAAAATTTTATCGCTCACTTCCATCATAACATCGAGTGCAAGGTCAGTATCAAAGACCTTTGTGATATCAAAAAGAATGATGGAGAGTCTTTTGTGAAGTTCCTACAGAGATGGAGGAATATGATGACATGTAATTGATTGAGTTTTTGATAATGTTAAATTGAATATAATGCAAGACATTAAATCAGTTAATGGTTTGTATTGTCATTGATGTCAATTTGATATCATCTGTATGGTCATGTACATAATGCCAAAGGCTTCAGAGAATCAATGGAACAAAGGTTATGATTTTAGCAATGCATAAATGTCAAGTATTCACCAACTGACAGACAACACCAACAAAGTGCACACCATCGATAAAGGCAAAGAAGAAAAGTCACAGTGATACCCAACGAGCAAAAGACAGTGTTGCCTAACAAAGAAAAACCACAGGATGCCTGATGAGCTTAAAATAGAGTTGCCCGACGAGTAAAATCCAATGATTCTCGATGGAGGGAGATCCCAAAGCTAACTAGAGTCACACCGAGGGAACTGGTAGTTGTTACCGACAATTAGCTGCAGAGTTGACCGACAGAACAGAGAGTTCAGAAAATGAAAAAATATCTAGCTGGCAAGAGCTAAAGATAGACTTAACTGGTTGTTTTATTTGTTTTATTCAACCAGAGTTAAGTAATTGATTTAAAGTTGATTTATACAGTTGGCATGAAGATAACTATAAAACAAATCAGGAGTTATGCTTTAAATCAAATTGGTTGGATTGTTTTTCATGCCAACAATCAAGAATCAAGAATAAAAAAATGGTGAATATCATGTCTATATAAGAGACAAGCTTAATTCATTTCCGTATGCATGGGGAAGGGGAGTGAATAGAAAGAGGATATTGAAGAGAAACTGATGAAGAATAAATTCATACAGTCTTGATCAATCAAGCTGAAGGAGAGCTAAGGAATTCTGCAGACACCGACGAACAGTGAACACAACATCACAGAGCAGAAAGTGTGGAGCACAAAGAATTGAATTGATACATTGATCAGAGAGGTAGTGTACTTAAATAGATATGAAAATCTGCACTTCAAATTTGCATTAGAAATAGGTCATAGTGTTTCAGTTTAACCATTGAAGCATCAAGTCTCTTAACCGAGTAGGACTGAATAGTCTTCTATATATTGAGGTACATCCCAAGGAGTGCCAAAAAGGTTGATTCATGAAAGTAGCATTGGACTTGCCCAATACCTATTGTAATGCCCCGCCAGGGAACCTAGGAGAACTTAACCTAAACATGACACCAAGGTCATGAAATAATTTTTTTTTTTAAATGTTTACAAACAATAATGATAACAATGCAGAAGCAACACAATGAAGTACATGACATACATGAAATACAATGCATACATGATTAACATTCCTCGAGGGTTCCTTGACGTAGAATTACTTAAACAAACTAATCTATGATTACAATAATATAGAACTGACATAAAGGTTACATAATCTGAACCCTATAACATACATCTCAATAATAAAGATTACATATACCTCTGATACCATAAGGTATACCACCTAATCAACATCCACTGCATAAGTCACAGGGTATGTAATAATACATAATAGATAATACAATGCATCCTCCAAGGATGATAACCAATAAATACATATGGTATAATACACATCTCAAGTAACTGATCAAGTCTCCAAAAGACTAGGAAGATGAAACTGCAACAAGGAACAACCAAGCATGAAGAAGAATCCGTCAGAATCTCAATGGTAATAAGAATCACTACCACCCAACCACGTGGAACCAAAGGTCCACTCCCACCGTGCTGAGGAGATAATAACAGGCCCACACACACGGGGTATACAACAAGAATACAAATAAGGTAAACATGACCTCATACACCATGCATAGGAAGATCCTAGAAGCACTCTAATTCAAAACAAGGAACACTAAACAACACCAGAGGTACTAACACACATAGGATAACCCAAGCTGTATATAGGAAGGTGTCATCATGTACGTCGCATCCTTGAGTTCAGCCCTAGCAATCCCTTAATGGATTCCGACACCCAAGTGACTATACACAGCATCAATAACCGTTCATACAGACAAGATCACTAATGATGCCCAAACCCGCACCTCGAAAGGGGGCAAGCATCTACTCATCTTCCATCTTAGCCTATACTAGCACTCAAGCATGGGTGAGGTGTTAATATTATTAGTTTAATACTAGGTCAGCCTAATTAGATTAATTATGTTATCACTTGTTACCACTACTTACAATAAGCAAATCCTAGCAGCCACTTGTGGGCTCCGATACTTATTGCAAGCCACCTCCTACCATACAACCAGGTTACCTACCCTAGGTTCACAAAAGAACATAAAAAGGGTATATCACAAACCTCAACACTGATTCCTATTCATATAGGGATACACCCCTAGGAAATCATAAAAAATACAAAACAAGATCAAAACTCTAACATCTGGTTCTTGCCCACACAAGAATGATTGGTTCTCAATTAACCAATACCACATACAGGTAACATCACATGATCACACAGGACTAGTCGAGACAACTCAGGTTGGGTAAAAAGATCGAGACCCAAAATCGATAACATCATGATCATGCACTGAAGCATACAAAATATCACATAACTGAAACCCCAAAAACCTTTGGATTCACCTCCTGATAGCCAACTAATCCCCAACAGACAATCGACACACAACAATTCATATAGAAGAGAAGCACATAATCCTTTAACATTCATTTAGAAAAACACATCCTGACATGGTAAAGACGATTCCAAAAAGACAACAATAATCAATGATAAACTCATTTATAGATAACACTATTCAAATTAGTTTATCTGATAAATTACTAACACAATATAATTCAATTTTCAAAAGAAAATGCACATAAGCCTTTACAAATTAATTTATAAAATCCACCTTATATAAATTATTCTATTTAATAATTTCTAAAAAAATAAATATAATTACAAGTTTTTTTTTTGAAAATATAATTTCTAAAAATAGAATACCACCATGCGAATTCTAAAAAAAAAAAAAAAAAATTTAATTATATTTGGTTTTTTAGTAATTATTAAATAGATTAATTTATATAAGGTGAATTTTATAAATTAAT
>MU226859.1:3416014-3428314 GCA_018584345.1 Thuja plicata
CAAGTCAGCATTCCTAAATGGAATACTTGAAGAAGAGGTATACATTGAACAACCAGAAGGGTTTGTCGATCCAGACAAGAGAAACATGGTATGTAGACTTCACAAAGCCTTTTATGGATTAAAACAAGCTCCCAGAGCCTGGTATTAATGACCTCATTCCTATCTAATCAGTATTGGATTTATAAGGACTAGTGAAAATAGTAATCTTTATTTGAAAGAAGATACAGATACTAACACTTTGATTGCTGAAATATTTGTTGATGACATCATATTTGGAGGCAATGATATGCTATGAAAATCATTTGCTGATGAGATGAGCAAAGAGTTTGAGATGTCTATTTTTGGAGAGATCAAGTTCTTTCTTAGTCTACAGATCATTCAATAAAGTGAAGGTATTTTCATTGCACAGTCCAAATACATCAAAGAGGTCCTGAAAATATTCAAGATGGAAGATTGCAAACTAGTTGGATCACCGATGGATACTGGATGTAAGTTGACAAAGGAAGATAAGACAACAGAGGTAAATCAACTTTGTATAGATCAATGATTGGAAAAATTATGCATGTTGTACACACTAGACCAAATAATGCACATGCAGTAGGAATTGTTGCTAGATTTTTTGCTAATCCCAGGGAATCACATATGACTGCTATGAAAAGAATTTTAAGATATCTAAAGAATACTGAGGAATTTGGCTTATGGTATAGAAGAGAAGGCAAATTTGAACTTAAGGTGTTTATCAACGTTGATTGGGCTAGAAATCTTGATGACTGAAAGAGAGCAACTGGAGGAGCATTCTTTATGGGTGAAAGACTTGTCACATGGATTAGCAAGAAGTAGGGATGCATCTCTTAGTCTAATGCATAAGAAAAATATGTTGTTGCTGCTGTAAATTGCTCAAACATTGCATGGATCAAACAGTTGCTGGAAGATATGCATATGAAGATCTTAGAACCAGTGATTATCTATTGTGATAACACTAGTGTAGAATGTGTCCTATCAAAATGGAGCATGAGAGGGAAGGAGGAGGAGAGGGAGAGGAGGCAAGAATTCAAATTTTGAATTGTGAATCTAGGGGGAAGATGGGAGCTGAGGGACCTGCTATTGGATCTTTGACTGAAGGTGTAGAGAATGCTATCATATCAATGGAAAAAGAAGGAGAATCAATGGTGCTTCTGTCCAGTGGGACAATGGGTCAGATATGGGACCAGAGGTGAAAATCCCAAAAAATTCAAATGGTGGGGGAGAATCATCCCAAGATAAGTCAAATGATTTCTCTATTAATCAGGGGAAAGGAAAGTGGGTGGGTCTCTTTGACATAAAACCTTCAGGTAAGTCCATCTTCCCTAAAGTAGATATATTATCTAACCCACTGAAAGATGAGATTGGTATTCAAATACCAGATCAGTTAGTTGACCACAAGGTATCTATCATGGCCTCTACCCTAGTCTGAAAAGTTTTGGGCCCTAGACCGAATATTAATCTAGTTAGATCCTTTGTGGACAAAAAATGGAGGTTGAAAGGTCAAGTTGATGTTGTGGCTATGCTGAAAGGCTTCTTCTACTTTGTTTTCTCAAATGGGGAAGATCTTTCAAAAGTTCTATGTGGGGGACCTTGGATGATGGGAAAATCTTCTCTGTCATTGCAAAAATGGACAACGAGTCTAGACTATAATGAAAGATTTTTCACGGAGGCACCGATTTGGATCTGTCTTCCTAGGATGCCTTTGGAATATTGGCATGAAGATATCTGAATAGCTATTGCAGGTTATTTTGGGGAACTCTTATCTATAGATCCTATGACTAAAGCCAGAACTAGATAGGTTTATGCAAGAATCTGTGTAAACATCCAATAGAATGTTGACCTTCCTCAGGTTATATCACTGAAATTTAAACTTGGGATATGGAATCAAGAGATTGAATATGAATCGATGCCTTTTGCCTATTTTACTTGTAAGAAATCTAGTCTTTGAGCTAAACAGTGCCCTCAGAAAACCCAAAAGGATAGAAAGAAGGATCAAGAGCAAACAAAAGGATAGAGAATGGAGTGGAAAAGAAAAATAGAGGAATCACAGGTAACCCCAAGTTTGTTGGAAGAAAAAAAGAATAAAATGGAAGAGAATGAGTCTTCCCAGTAGGATAAAAATGAGGAAGATGTCCAGGCAAATGATAAGCGAGTTTCCTATGAAATCTCAAGAAAAAAACAAAAGAAAGATGGGAGATCATGATAGCTGAAACAAAACAAAATGAAATAAGAAAAGAAGACAATGTTACTCTATCAAAAGGAGAAGAGAAAGAGAGGTACCATGAAGTAGAGAAGGAGATGGCAGTAAAAGAAAAAAAATGGTCAGAAGAAAAATAGAAGAATGCAATTGACCTAATTAGGGAAAGTAAAGTTGACTCCTCAATAGATCAAAACTAGAAAGAGAAACATAATAAAGAGGAGGAAGAGGCAGAGGAAAAGTCATGGTCAATTGTGGGTTCAAAGAAGGGATCAAATAAGAAAAGCCCAAAATCCCCTGAGGGAAGGCCCCTTACCTTTGAATCAAACTTAAGCTCTGGAAAGAAAGCTGAGAGTTCATCAATGGGGAAATCAAACAAGAAGACATGAGGCCAAAAACTAGGAGTTCAAACTAGACAACATAAAGCAGATATAGGAACTCCAAAACAAGAAAAAGGAAGAAGGTTAGAGAAAACTCAAAGGGAGGAGGAAGCAAAATAGAACATTTCTGATGGAAAACAACTAACTATCCATCAGGTTTGTACCCCAATCATTAAATGAAGATTATCTCATGGAATATTCAAGGACTCAATAGTCCTCATAAGCAAGATGTAGTTAGGAATCTAGTTAGAGACTCTAAACCTGATATTCTCTTGATTCAAGAAACTAAAATGAGCAAAGATCAGCTAGAAAGTATGAAGCTAGTTAAACATGGGAAATGCTTTGGTAGCAGTTTGAAAGGGGCCTCGGGAGGTCTAGCTATTTTCTGGAACCAATCATGTTTTGACTGTAAGCTTCTTAAAGAAGACAAAAATTTCATTGCTGTTGATCTTAGGAGTTTAAAGGACAACTTTTCTTGGACATTAATTAATGTTTATGCTCCAAACACAAAGATAGGAAGACTTAAGTTATGGAAGAATCTGCATGATTATATGGCCTCCTTATGGGATACTTTAACACCCCTCTTAAGTAGGAAGATTAAAAAGGAGCTAATTTAGCTCAAGTGGAAAGTAGAGTTGACTTTATGGATTTCAATATCAATGAAGGACTGCTGGATGTTGATCTGGAAGGGATAAACTAAACTTGGTCTAATTGCAGGGTGGGAGAGGACCCGATACAAGTTATGCTGGAGAGGGCTCTGATTAATCCATAATGGTAGATAAAGTTCTCTTGTGCCCTTACCTCCCTTACAAGAATTGGATCGGACCATTTCCCTATTTCCCTCAATGTCTCTCCGTTCGCTGGAAAAAGAAATGATCCTTTTAGATTTGAGAAGATGTGGCTAGATCATCCTGATCTAGAAAATAAAATTAGGGAGTGGTGGAATATTGAGGTGGAAGGAACAACTATGTTCAAAGTGGTCAACAAATTGGCTAATGTCAAAACTAATGTTAAAATCTGGAATAAGCATACCTATGGTGACATCTTTCAAGAAAAAATTAAAACCCAAACAAAACTGAATGATATCCAGGAGGAAATCCAAAGGAATGGATTATCAAAAAAATTGAGAATTCAAGAGAATATATCCCTTGCTGAATTTCATAATATTATTGCTAAAGAAGAGACTTTTTGGAGACACAGATCTAGATCCCTCTGGTTAAAAGTAGGAGATAAGAATACCAGATTCTTCCATCTCTCTGGCCTTAAACATAAGGCCATAAATATAATCCATTCTTTGTCTATAAGGAATGGAAAAATAACCAAAGAAGAAGAAATAAGGGAAGAAATGGTGAGTTATTTTGCGTCTTTACTCTCTAAAGATCAAAAACTTGATATGGTTGAGCAGAGGAATCTTCTTGTTTCTATTCCTCACATTCTGGATTCAGCAGCCAATGCTCTCCTAAAAGCTATTTCTTCGGAGACTAAAATTAAGAAGGCTATCCTTTCCTTTGAAGGAGAGAAATCTCCTGTTCTGAATGGGTTTCAAATGTTCTTTTTCTAGCAGTTTTGGAGTATTGTTGGGAGAAATGTCTGTTCTGCTGTTAAAGAATTCTTTGGTACTAAATCTATTCTCAAGGAAATAAATTCAACATTTATTTCTCTCATTCCTAAAAAACTTGGAGTGGACACAGTTGATGGCTTTAAACCCATAAGTCTGTGCAATTCCCTTTATAAAATCATTTCGAAGGTAATGACGTCCAGAATCTTGAGATTACTGCCAAATCTTATCTCACCTCACCTCAAAAAAATGGGTTTGTCCCTGGAAGACAAATTCTTGATTCAATTATGGTTGTGCATGAGAATATTCACTCCCTGCAAGCCTCTAAAAAATAGGGTTTTTTGATAAAACTGGACCTCTCCAAAGCTTATGACAGAGTGGATTGGTCTTTCCTATCTAAAATTCTAAGCTCCTTTGGATTTGATAAAGATGTCATAAGAATGATAATGCAATTGGTTACTACGGTGTCTTCCTCGGTGCTGGTAAATGGAGGTTCCTCCATTTTCTTCCACCCTACTAGAGGTCTTAGACAAGGTGATCCCATCTCTCCTATTCTCTTTGCCATAATGGCAGAAAGTCTTGGGAGATCCATTAAAAGTTTGGTCTTGTCAAGTTAGATTTCTGGTCTCCAACCATCCTCGGCTCTACATAAGTGTTCTCATGAGAAATTTGTGGATGATACTATTATGATGGGGGGGGGGGGGGCTCTGTAATGGAAGCTAGGAACATGAAAAATGCCTTGAACAATTATACAAAAGCTTTTGGTTAATCTATTAACTGGGAGAAGAGCTCTCTATTTTTTTTCAATACCCATGAAGAAAGACAAAGGAAGATCTCTTCTATTTTGGGATGCAAGATAGGGAATCTTCCCTCTACCTATTTGGGTCTCCCTCTTTGCCATAAAAATAATGAGGCCTTCTAGAATGGTATCCTTGACTAATTTCATAATAAGCTGGCTGGATGGAAAGGTGCTACTCTTAGCCAAGCTGGAAAAGTTCAACTTCTAAAATCTACCCTCCAAAATCTTCTAGTCTATGCTCTAAGTATTTTTAAAATTCCTCAAAAATTTTCTGACTTGATTGAAAAAATTTAGAAAAAATTTCTTTGGTCTAGAGTGGAAGAGAAGAAGAGGTTAATCCTTGTGGCCTGGGAGGTGGTGTGTAAACTTAAGAAATGGGGTGGGCATGGAATTAGAAGTATAAAAAATACTAATAAGTCTTTGCTAGCAAAACAATGCTGGAGAATCTTTCAAGAAGAGAAGGAATGGAATGCTATTATCAAGACAAAGTACCACTTATCCTCTCTGGAGAAAGTTCTTAGGGACCCTTTAGAGATCAATGGCTCTTTCATCTAGAATAGTATAAGGAAAAGTAGGGATCTGATAAAAAAAGGGACTAGATGGAAGCTGGGAAACGACAGGAAAATCAATTTCTGGACAGATAAATGGCTGAAGGAAGAAGCCCTTAGTGACAAGCAGGAATGGATGCCAATGATTGTGGATTGTATAGAAATTGTTGGAGAGAAGGTTTCTGATTACTAGATCAATGATAAATGGGTGGACGTTAGCTCCTTTGATGCTTCTCTTAATTTGGTCAATAAGTTTCTTTCTCCCTGGTTTATTAGATCTAATAAACAAGATTCATTGACTTGGGGGCCGGAGGCTAATAGAAAGTTTTTTGTCTCTTCTACCTCTGCTCTTCTTTTCTAGAAGGATAACCACTCTTCTAGTTGTCAGGTATGGAATAATAAACTTATTCCCAAAATAAATATGTTCTTTTATCTTCTTGTTCAGAATAAAATCCTTACAGTGGATAATCTTTGCAAAAGGGGATTCAGTATGCCTAATAGATATATCCTCTGCTGTTCTGAAGTTTAAAATTGTAATCATATAATGATTCATTGTCCCTACTCTTGTAAAGTTTGGAATTTTGTGGTCAATGACTTTAACCTGGACTGGGTCAAACCTTATAATTTCCAGGATATGGTTAAACAATGGAACTACCCCCTTAAGGGTAAAGAAGTCAAAGATCTTTGGAAGCTAATCCTGCCCCACTTCACTTGGAGAATATGGAAGGAAATAAATAACATAATCTTCAGAGAAAAAATCTCCCCCTATCAAATTGTGGCAAATAGTGTGTGTAGAAGTCTTTTGGAAAATTTTAAAAATCAGCTATCTAGCGACTCCCTCTACAAGAAATCCCTCTATATCAGGGATATACTTATGAAATCATAGGTGCAGAAAGATAGTAACTTAAACTTGAGGGAAAATAACAGATGGAGTGCCCATCCGAGTGGCTGGGTCAAAGGTAATTTTGATGGGGAAGCTAAAGGAAATTCAAGGACTGCTGGAGTGGGAGGTTTAATAAGGGATTCTGCTGGTAATTGTATGGGAGCTGTGGCTGCCCCGCTGGGAGTTCAGACTAATAATATGGCCAAAGCCATGGCTGCCCTTCACGTGGTTATGCTGGCCAAAGATATGGGCTTCTCTAAACTATGGTTGGAGGGAGACTCTTTGAACATAATTAAATGTATAAATGGCATTCATGAAGCTTCATGGACAATCAGCCATATCATTGAAAAAATCAAATCCATAATGTCCAATTTTGAAGATTACCATATTTCCCACATTTTCAGGGAAGGCAATATGACGGCGGATGGCCTTGCAAATGTGGGAGTTTTTTCTGATCTCATGCAATCATGGTGAGGGGAGGCGAATTTTAAAATGGAGATGGTTAGTCTTATCAGGTACGATAGGATGAACAATATTGAAGGAGTTATTAATAAATATAATTAAAGACGAGGTCATCAATAATAATTAAAAGTAATGTGAGCTGTCATTCGAAGGAAATGCGATTAATGAGAAATGTGACATCGCATGCTTTCTAGGTGTTAAACTTGAATATGAACAATCACAATAGTAAAGCTTGCTAGAATTCTACGTTCCAGACTTCAAAGTATCTGCATTTTCTGAAAGCGACGAGCACTATGGGGGGAGGTCTAAAGAGGGAGGAGCTGATTGAATGCACCAAATGGAAACTGAAGAAGAAGGTCTGGAAAAGGTTGAAAAAGGGAGGTGTTTCACAGTATTTGGAGAAGCTCCATGGCTGGGATATGGAGATAATGAAAAAATTTACAGAGGGTTGGAAGGACGAGAAAGTTAACCTATGGGGGAAATATTTCACTCTCACTATTAGGGTTATTTTTTAAATTACGGGCTTGTCTTATGAGGGCATGAAATTCTATAGGGATAATAAGAGGGCAGGAACTCAAACTTTCAAGAATTCTCTGAAAACAAAAGAAGAAGAGGTCCTTCTTAGTAAAGGGATGGGGGATTATGTTGATTTTAAAAGAATTAAGTCCCACTAGGCTAAGATTCTCACAATTATGATTGAGTATTTTACCTTGGATGGTAGATACTCTAAAATTTATAATTTGCACTTCATCCTGGCTAATCATTTTAGGCATGGTAAAAAGGTTTCATTTCCTTTTTATCTCTCGAGCTCATTGCATAAAAGCGCGATGGAGCATAGAAAGAAATTGAGTAACCCGGTGCTTCATGTGGGGTTCATTCTGTTGATCTTAGAGTATGCCTGCAACCATATCCCAGAGCCTATCTCCAAAAGGGTTAGAGGGATTGTGAGGTAGGCTAAGCAGGAAAGTAAAAAATAGAGCTTGAAGAAAAGGGTTAGAACCAAAAAGAGGGCAAACCCAGAAATACAGGAGGAGACAGATGATGAAACCCTAGAGAATCAGGGTAAAGATGAGGAGATCCAAAATGATGAAGCTTGTGACAAATGATGAGAATCTAGAAAAAGGAGAAAGAAGCTTAGCTGAGTAAGGATTACTCTTAGATGGAATAGGAGGAAATGCCTATTACTGACAAAGAAGGCAAGGGTGATGAAGCTAGTAACCAAGAAATGGAAATTGAGGGAGATGAAAAAGAGGAGAAGAAGAATGAGGATGAAGGCAAGGAGGGTCAAAATGAGCAGCCAATTTTAAAGGATGATAAAAGGAATAAGAAGAAACAAAGAATGGGCCCCGAAGAGGTTGGTTTTGATAGAGATGATAGAATCTGGAAAAGCAAAGTGGACTACAAGATGATCATGGAAGACTGGCTTAGTGAGGAGATGAAGATGATGAAGCAGCAATTGACTGAGATGCAAAGGCCATGGAGCCTTTCAAGGCCAAGGTTGAGGAAATGGAGAAAAACCTGATGATTAAGATAAATAATAGTAATAGAGATGAGGAGGTCACTGCTAGAGTTAATGCGATTGTGGAAGAAAAGATGCAAGATATGAAAGAACAAATAAGCCACAATGGGCACATGATACATGTCATCCTTAAGCACAAAAATGAAGGGCTTCAACTTTTAGTTTAGAACCTGAAAGGGTTATACACTTACCTGGAAAGAAGTCTGCTGGAAAATACAACAATTACCATTGATGATAAGGCAGGAAGCTCAGGCCCAGGATCACAAACCCAAAGTGGTATTAAAAGAAAAGTACCTGAGATCTCAAAAGAGATGATAGAGCTGAAGGAGTCCATTGATAAAATGGACAAAATGCAAAAGGGGGCAGAGGAAGCCTACCAAAAAATGACGTAATGTTTTTTCTTTAGTTCTGGAAATTTTGCTGGAAATTGTGCTAGAAGTTGTGCTGGAAACTATGCGTTCTTTTGGCAGTACTTTTAATTTCCTATTTTGGGTTTAGGGTGTCTTTTTGGGTCCTGAATTTTGTTCATTGAAGGCTTTCTATGTTTGTTTGGGATAATGATGCTTATCTCTAGTAGCTTTATGTAAAAGGTTTCAGGGTCCTTTCAAAACCTAATTTTACCTTAATCAAAAACACTAGTGCAATAAACATTTCTAAGAATCCAGTCATGCATTCCAAGACTAAACACATTGCAATCAAGTATCATTATTTAAGAGAACAAGTTCAAGAAAAAGAGGTGATACTTGAGTATGTGCAATCAAAAGAACAATTAGCTGATATCTTCACCAAGCCACTACCCAAGGATACGTTTGAGTACTTGAGAAACAGATTATGGGTCAAACCCTTGTTCACTAGTCAGTAATATGACTGAAGGCTGCATCAGCCTACATATTATTAGAATATCATTCATGTTGATATGAGAAAAAAGATGAACTTCAAAGATACATCTATATACAAAGAGGTATATATCAGAACCGAGCACTATAGCATATTAATGTATTGTTGATGGATAAGGGAAATTCAAGGAATATATTATGGATGGAGAGAAAAGATTGCTTGACATGAATGTCAGATATTTGTAAAATATTTGTTTGGAATTGTTTTCAAAGGGAGAGAGATTATCCATATTATCACATTCTTCTGAAAAAGAGAGAGATTATCCATCATCAGATTACTCCAACAGGGAGAGATTATATCCTCAGGGAGAGCAAATTGTATGAAATTTATACAAAGGGAGAGTTGCTGAAAAGAGAAAAAGACATCATAAAAGAGAGAACAGGAAAATGAGAGAAATTGAAACAAGCAAAGGACTCAACACATCAAAAGACAAAAAAAGTTGCAAGAATCAAATCTAAGCTAAAATAGAGCTTACCGGTGAACAAACATTTGTCGGTTGACAGAACAAAATGATTGGTAGTTTGATGAATTTCAATTGTTGTATTTCATATTGTATTAGAAATAGTATAGTGTGATAATATATTATGTTTCCATCAATGCCAAAGGGAGAGATTGATGACATGTAACTGATTGAGTGTTTGATAATGTTAAGTTGAAGATAATGCAAGACATTAAATCAGTTAATGGTTTGTATTGTCATTGATGTCAACTTGATATCATTTGTACGGTCATGTATATAATTCCAAAGACTTCAGAGAATCAATGGAACAAAGGTTATGCTTTCAGCAATGCATAAATGTCAAGTATTCACCAAGTGATAGACAACACCGACGGAGTGCACACCATCATTAAAGGTAAAGAAGAAAAGTTACAGTGATACATGATGAGAAAAAGATAGTGTTGCCTGACAAAGCAAAACCACAGGATGCCTGAAGAGCTAAAAAAAGAGTTTCTCAATGAGTAAAATCCAATGATGCCCTACAGACAGAGATCCCAAAGCTAACTGGAGTCACACCGATGGAACTAGCAGTTGTCACCGACAACTAGCTATAGAGTTGACTGACATAACAAAGAGTTTAGAAAATGACAAAATATCTAGCTGGCAAGAGCTAAAGATAGACTTAACTAGTTTTTTCTTTGTTTTATTTGACTAGAGTTAAGTAATTGATTCAAAGCTGATTTATATAGTTGGCATGAAGATAACTACGAAACAAATCAAGAGTTATGCTTTAAATCAAATTGGCTGGATTATTTTTCACGCCAAGAATCAAGAATCAAGAAATGGTGAATATCATGTCTATATAAGAGACAAGCTTCATTCATTTCCGTATGCATGGGGAAGGGGAGTGAATAGAAAGAGTATGCTAAAGAGAAATTGATGAAGAACTTCATATAGTCCTGATCAATCAAGCTGAAGGAGAGCTAAGGAATTTTGCAGACACCGACGAATAATGAAGACAATATCATAGAGTAGAAAGTGTGGAGCACAAAGAATTGAATTAAAACATTTAGCAAAGAAGTAATGTACTTAAATAGATTTGAAAATCTGCAATTCAAAGCTATATTAGAAACAGGTCATAGTGTTTCAGTTTAACCATTGAAGCATTAAGTCTCTTAACTGAGAAGGACTTAACAATCTTCTATATATTGAGGTACATCCCAAGGAGTGCCAAAAAGGTTGTTTCATGAAAGTAGCATTGGACTTGCTCGATACCTATTGACAGTCTAAGGAGGCTAATTCAAGAATGGTAGCAATAGATGCCCGATACTAAGTGACAACCTCTATGTATAAAATCCTCTAATAAGGTCACACCTAATAGCATGTTTGTAACCTTTAATAGGGTTGGCTCCTAACAGGGATCACTTCAGAAGAGTGAAAATTTGGGGTACTGGTCCTAGTGGTTTTTTCCCTTAATAGGGTTTCCACGTTAAAATCCATGTGTTATGTGTGTATGGTTTATTACTTTACTATTTTACATTTCACATATGCATTTATGGATGGATTGGTATACTCTTCTTATTTACTAAGTTTTGGTAAATAGTTTTACTTCTTATCGGTAATCAAGGAGAATAAGGATAGACAAGGAAAACCGACAGACAGTTAATCATTATAAGTATTTCATGGAATGCATCTCGTAGGGAATTAATAATCTAAGGTTTATTTGATTGGTGGTAAATAGTTGAAGGATAATTTTTTGAGACCACTGATTCACCCCCCCTCTCAGTTATTACTAATAGAATACTGTGTTGGTAAACAGATTTGTCCTTTCTTACTTCTTAGGAATATGACTCTTAATGCCCAAATTATGAACAATATCTGATTACAACAGTTGAAAATCCGTTCTTTGATTACTGGCTTTTCTCTAAATTGGTAGGTACAGCTCCCTATTGGAATGATATGCAATGAATTATGTCTTGGTCCTAAAACTAACACATGGTATTCTCTTAACCTGAGAGCAGAAGAGGCAAACTGAATTAAGCCTAAACAAAACTTAATCCAGGCAAGGAGAGATTTCTAATCTATAAACCAAGCTGTAGAACTCACACATCCTATGAATTCATACACTCAGTACTAACTAATCTACAACAACTACTAACAGAGAGATAAATGAAATGATGAAAACTTCTAATGAACCCTTCTCCGAATATCCCACATCACATCCTACTGAGGTTCATTCACATCCTCAAAACAGAGGAATGAAACATCCTTTCCTTCCTACTGCAATTCAGATTAAGAAAAAGAATCATACACTAACGACTTCTATCTAGCTCTTCCCTAAATATCCCACAGCACATCCTACTGAGGTTTACTCACATCCTCACCACAGAAGAATGAAACATCCTTTCTTTCTTAATGTAATTTAGACTAAGAGAAAGAACCATCTAATTAACTGGAACAGAAAATGATTGACATAAAACACCTTCAATTGTCTCTACAACATCAAGCATTCCACACCAAAAATTTGCCGACCTTTCATTAATCTTTCAACTTCATACATATAGAGCCAGGGGATGACCGTTACAAAGGAAGTT
>MU226859.1:3428591-3446041 GCA_018584345.1 Thuja plicata
CTGCTTATGTTTTTCACATGTTTGATGCTATTCGGTTTCAATTTCAACCTCAAATGGTATCGAGAATCCTCATCTTTATCTTGAACTCGGGCCTTTAATGCAATTGGCGGAAAATCCCAAACTGAATTCTTCCGGCGGAAAATACCAAATCTGCTTCTCCATTACGGGAAATGGGAAAAGAGCTTCTCCTCGCGGAAATTTGCAACTTCGCTTCTCTTCGCAGAAAATGAGCAAAGAGCTTCTCCTCGCGGAAAATGAGACCGAAGCTTCTCCTTGGCGGAAAATTGGAAAGGTGCTTCTCCTTGCGGAAAATGGGAAAAGAGCTTCTCCTGGCGGAAATTTGCAAAAGAGCTTCACCATTGCAGAAAATGTATGAGGGGGTGCGAAACCCGCAATATGGAGAAGCCACTACCTGTCTTTCCGCACTTCATTTTTAAGTGTGCGGGCTACTTGACTTAAAGCACATGCTTTATTTGATCTCTTAAAACAATAACATAATATTCCTTTCTAATAAATTGGGCCCACCTTATTATAACTAAGCTTGCAGAAAATCACTTGAGAGGTGCGATTCCCGCAAAGTGCAAAGCTATTCCTTGCGGAAAATCACTTGAGAGGTGCGATTCCCGCAAAGTGCAAAGTTCTTCTTTGCGGAAAATCACTTTCTTAGGTAGAATTCCGCCATGGAGAAGATGATTTCTAAAATCCCGTCGAGCTCATTCTCGTTCATTTCTTAACCAAATTGCTCACTGTTTGTTGCATTAGGATCGTTGAGGCCTGTAGAATTGATCCATACTAGTCTTCGATCTCTGCCTGAGAAAGAACGTCGATTGGAGCACAAATCTTTGCCAGGTTGGGATCTACAACCTACCCAAATATGAAAAGACCTCAGAACAACCCACCCGGCTAAGAGAAGGAAAGGCAATGACAGGGAAACCCGACAAAGATAGCCTACCTAAGAAAGACTTAGACTTAGACTCAGACTGACCAGACTGACCAGACATGACTCCAAAATCCTCCACTTTGACAACATGGGTATAGGATGAAAAGTGGGGCAACATACTACAAACCAAATAATGTATGATGTACCTAAACACGACCTAATAGTTATGTTCATTGACAATCTGATTCCAGACATGTCATTCACAACAGAATTGCAGTTAGCTTTGAACTTTACACAACTCATTGAACGAGGAGTTTGTTGTGAGAAAAACTTAGTCAAATGAGGAATCCTTACAGTCCAACGCAAACAAATACAAACAAAACTACAACAGACAAAGCTAAGTGGTGGAACAAAAACAAAAATGTCACCAATGATGGTGTCATTGGTGCAAAGATAGTCAACTACGCACAACCCAAAGTGTCACTGCAAGGCACACCTATGGCCAACCAACAACCTACACTACCCACTTCATAAGTATACACTCAAAACCAACCTCCTCCTGTCCAAGCGACTACTGTGTAAAAAATTCAGCAACAAACTCAACACAAACCACGGTTTCAATTCTAGCAGCGAGATTTCACACCATTAGGAGAGCTGATAGAATGAACTTTGTGAAAAATAATACAATCCAACACTATCACTCTTCCAAAAATTAGGGAATTTGAGCACGGTGCAAACAAACCAAGGTGGTACAATGACAATGACTTTTGCAAGTTGCATTGGGTGAAAGGACACAAAACACCTAACTGTTACTGATTGAAACACGCTATCCAAGATCTGATTGACAGAGGGGTCATCGATGTAACAAATACCCAAACCAAAGGAACAACTGATCATATGATATTCAATTAATCATTTCATGATCACAACAAAGGGAAAGCCTCCATGTATGGTGGACAGACAAAATATGTCAACTATACATATGCCAACAGTGATAATGTTATCAATTGCCTCAATCCTTCAGATAGACATGTGGTTACGATCACTATCAGAGACCAAGGTAACAAATATGTTGTAACCACACATCATACTAGAGTTGTCTTGCAAGGAGTACCTTCCTCTTCTGCTACATCTGCCGACTCTTAAGCAAACCCAGATCAATAGACAAGCTTGGTGGATCAACTAAAGTGCACACCTGCCCTGAGCAATGTGAACAAGCATTCCAAATATTCAAGGACTATCTACTCAAGTCTCTTATACTGGTGCCACCAGTCCAAGGTAGACTATTGCCTATGTATATCTCAGTAATGGAATCAACATTAGGCATACTTTTGGCACAACATGATGACACAGGTAAAGAGAGAGCCATCTACTATCCAAGAAGAACACTGGTCAAATATGAGCTCAACTATACACTAATTGAAAAATCATGCCTAGCAGTTTTCTTCGCTTCCTAGAAGCTGAGGTATTACATGTTGAGTCACCAAACAAAGTTGATAGAACATATTGATCCGTTAAAGTACCTCCTAAGAAAAGCAATGCTCACTGGATGACTTGCAAAGTGGGTAATGATCTTAAGCAAGTTTGACATTGAATATGTAGACAAAAAATAAATTAAAGGGAAAGTGATTGCAGACCAAATAGTGGAGGAACCTATTCAAGATCACCGACCTATCATTTCTGACTTTCTCGATGAGTCTATCATGACATTACAACCAACGATCGAGGTATGTCAACTATAATTTGACGGGTCATGCACGAACCATAGAGAAGGGGCAAGAATAGTGCTTATCACTCCAAATAATGATGCAATTCAAAAATCTTTCAGACTCAACTTCCCCTGCACAAACAACATAGCAGAATATGAAGCACTGGTCATTGTATTAAAGACAACAATTCAATGGAGAATCAAGATCCTTAATGCCTATGAAGATTCACAGTTGGTCATTAGCCAAGTCAACAATGATTATATGACAAAGCTAATACCATACCAGACACAAATGGAAAGGTTGCGCACTAAATTCCAATACATCTTCTTCGAGAAAATACCATGAGCTCAAAACAAAGTGGCAGATGTGATGGCTACCATAGAATCACTGATTGATATGCCAGGCAATGAAACACGACTCTAGTTTCTAGCGGAGCAACTCATGCTGCCATCACATCAAGCACCAATCACTAAATCAACATGTGTCCTTTTTGGTCCTGAAACCCCATGGTACCAAGATATATATGATTACCTCCAAACTAGTGTCTTACCTCCCAACTTGTCTAGAAACCAAAAAAATTCTCTCATCCGCCAAGCCTCTAGGTATACCATCCTCTCAAATACTCTATATAGATGAAGTCTAGATGGAACGCTATTACGATGTCTCACTTCCATGAAATCCCAGAGAGCTATGTACAAGGTACATGAAGGAATTTGTGGAACCCACGGAGGTGGCAACAACTTAGCTAAGAAGATCATCCGCATGGGATACTACTGGCCCACAGTAGAGATAGATGGAAACAAATATGTACAAAGGTGTAGGCAATGTCAGATTCATGGAGACCTCATCCATGCACCAGCCCAAGAATTAAATCCTATCACTTCACCATTTCCATTTTACATGTGGGGATTTGATCTATTGGGAAAAATTACACCTTCAGCAAATGGACACAAATACATCATAGAAAAAATAGAGTACTTCACTAAGTGGGTGGAAGCAATTCCCCTCACTCACATAACTAGAAAGTAGATATCAATGTTCATACTTAACCACATCATCTGTCGATACGAGAATTCTAAAACCATCCTGACAGATCATGGTACACCTTTCTAAAACAAAGATGTTGAAGAGATATGTGAACAATTCCAAATAAAACAAGGGTTCTCTTCATTCTATTATCCTCAGGGGAATGCCCAAGCTGAAGCAACAAACAAGATTATCTTGAAAATTTTAAAGAAAATAGTCAACGAATCAGGGCAAGACTAGAATTTACAGCTTAGTCCCACATTATGGGCATATAGAACTAGCATAAGAACACCTAAAGGAGCCACTCCATTCTCCCTAGTATATGGATCAGAGGTGGTCCTTCCCCTCAAAGTGGAAATCCCATCCTTGAGAATATCATTAAAGAACTTGATTTTAGATGAAGACTACAGAGTGGCAAGGCTCAATGAACTTGAATTACTAGATGAAAGAAGACAACATGCGTTTAACCACTTACAAGGCTATCAAAATTTCCTTAAAAGCAATTATCACAAGAAGGTGAGGCGAAGGAAATTTGAGGTAGGAGATCTCATCCTCATGGAAAATCAAAAGAACGAAGTAGAAAGGGTGAAACCAATAAAGTTCGAGCCTAACTAGCTAGGACCATATGTCATTGTCAACTCTACCCAGAGTGGGGCATACCAACTGGCAACACTAGAAGGAGATCAAATCCCCGAATACATAAAAAACATGCACCTCAAGAGGTTCTATGCTTGAGGTCTCAATGGTTAAGGAACCTATCTACATATCCAGAAAATACAAAATAAAAAAAATAAAAAAATACAAAATGTTACCTTGGTGAAAACCCGACAATCAGGTGCCTTGGTGATGACAAAAAAATCAAAAAAGAAAAAAAATTAAAGAGAAACAAAATCTCTCTCTCTTAGTGAAAACCTGGAAAACAGGCACTATTGAGTAGGTACCTTGGTGAAAACCTAGTAAACAAGTGCCAAGTGTTCAAATCCAGCTTCACCATTAATGACCTCCAAGATCAAAAGCTTAAGCACACTTCAAATGCAAGACTGACTACCCAAGCTGTATCCAAAAGAACAAACCCCTTTGAGCAACAAACACTTATCCATGGTTAGTACTGGTCTACCAGACTAGGGGGTGATTCTAAATGTCCTGGAAAAATCCTAAAAATCCTAAAAAGATCAAAATATTTTGAAAAAATCAATCTTCATAAAAAACAATAAAAAAATTTCAAAAATCCCAAGCAATAAAACCAACTCAGTTACCAAGAGAGAAAAGGGTGATCAAGCCCAGTCAATCAATGTCACAACCATGAGCTTTGCAAATCAACATTAGGCCCATATGACACAAATTTATCAATTTATCAAATCTATCAGCAAACAAACTGGCGACCAAGCCATTCTATCAAATGTCACAATCATGAGCATTGCAAATCAGTATTGGGCCCATCTGACATAGCTTGATCAACCACCATAACGATCAAAATAAATCAATCATATCAATCATATTATATAGTGATGGATATGCTTAAAACTAGACATGTTAGTATTATATGAGTCATCTATTGCTGAAACCAGACACACTCAAAGCAATTAAGCCTATCAAAAGAGTTGAGCCAATCAAGAGAATCAAATTGAATCAAGGAACCATACAAAATGTTGACTAGGTCAGTCAGTTGGTCATATGTCAGTCTATATTTTGCGGTCATGTTCTTACGCCACTCCAAGATCCACCAAGTGAGGAGAGTAGCTATGATGGATCATTAATTATTTTCTTTGATTACTGTCTATTGAATGTTCACTTTGATTTCAAGGCCATGATGATTTAGGATAAATGCGGTAGGCGCTGTCACTTATTTGGCAGCCACGCAGTTCCATGATCTGAGCTTAACCCTGGGAAAGAATTGGACATTCCTTCTCTTTTATCTGCTTATTTATTTACCAAATATAATCAAGATCTCACGGTGCTATTCAGATGGACTCTGGGTGTATTGGAGTTCTATCTTGGTTTATATGGTCTTTTCTTTTTGTAATCAACAGCTCACAATGCTATCTAGATGGAATCTGGGTGTGTAGGAGTTCTATCTTGTTTTCTTTGGTCTTGTCTTTATGGAATCAAGAGCTCATGGCGTTATCCAGATGCACTCTTGGTGCATAGGATTTCTATCTTGGTTTCCTTTTTTCTATTTTTTTTTTCAAAGGGAAAAGCGATATCTAGATGGTCAATATCTGGATGCTTTTGAATCTCTTTCTTTTCAAACAGGGAACATAGTTGAACCTAGATGGTCAATATTTGGGTGCACTAAGTTCTCTTTCAAATCAATCTCTCTACTCCTTTCGGTTATCAAGAGGTCATGGTAGTATCTAGATGGTATGTGATCGGGATGCATTGGACACTCTTCAAAATTTCATAAAAAGATGCAATGCTGGCAAATATTGGAAACATGGGTAGTGACTTGGGACACTCATCCTTTCTACCAATTCATATCTACCAAAACAAGAAAAAAAAATTTCCTTTCTATCATTCCATATCTATATATAAATCCCAGACAACATATTTCCAAACTAACTTCCTTCTAACTAACACATGCATTACTTATATATTTTGTGGATAATAGATTGCATCCATTCCATTCAAGGGCATCAAAAAAATGGAAAAACATAGCAGTTGCATACATGGTAAATCAGAAATCACATGCATCCATAAGAATCTCATATAAACAAACATTTCATTTACACCATCCTGCAAAAACATGTCAGTATCATAGGAAAAGCATATCATACATCTAAGAGTCTGCATAATAGAATCACATTGCATAAAGCATTTCAACATCTAAACATAATCATGTAGAAACCATACATATAGCAAGTAAATCAATAGATGCATCTCATATAATCCAAATATTTGAGTACAATGAACGGTCACAAGTCTAAACAAAATAAGGTAATCAACATATATATAACTAAATATCAGTGTGTTGGGATACAAAAATGGATAAGCCTTAGAGTATATCAAATGAACATCACTACAAAAAAGGTACACGTACAAGAGCGAAAAGGCACAAAATCAGCATGTGCTACCCCCACCCTCACCGCTAGGTGGACGAGGGGGTGGCATATCAGTCACAGGTCTCTATGATGAACTAGGAGCACCAACACCACTACTCTATGATCTTTGAGCCCTACTAGATCTCTGTGAGGCTGTATAGATGGGAACCCTCTGATCAACATGAACTGCACCCTCATAGTGGCGCCTCCAGTACTCAATCTCTCTCTGAGCATCACACCCAGATCTATAGTATAGGTCTAACACATCCCGATATGAGATGTCCTGTACACTGTCAGTAAAAGATCAGACCTCCGCTCGAGCCTGTCGCTCTCTAGCCTCCACCACAATTGTCCTGGCCTTGGCTGCTATAACCCTAGCCTCCAAAGTAGTGGAACATGCATCAAAGGAGGCAAGTCTAGCCTGTAAGTTGGAAACCTACTGTGTGAGTGTCTCTAAATCAGAAAGATCTATGTCCATCCCTCCCATGGACACATCCATGTCCCCCTCCTGAACACTGTCACCCAATCCCTCATCACCCCTCCCCCTCACCACCCAAGAATCCTCACTCTTAGAACTCTCACCAGTACTGCTGCTTGTACTGCCATTGCCAGTGGAAGAGCTTGAACCAGTGCTCTCATAAACCAAGGCCTCATTATCAATATCTGCAATCTCCACATCCACATCCTCCACAATCACCCTATCCTCCTCTCTTAGAGAAAACACAACACCAGTACACCGATGTACTCTCTACACTAATTGAGGTGCCTCCTCCATCGCCTCCTCATCCTCCAAAATAGCCCTCAATCCAACTCTCTGACTACCATTCCACCCACCCCTCATTCGAACCCCACCACCAGCACCCCCAGGACCAGGATCATCTCCACCATCATCTCCCCTCCCCCGTCCTCCATCTCTACCTCCCTCCCATCCTCCATCTTGGCCTCCAACTCTACCTTTGTCTCAACCTCCATCTCTCCCTCTGCCTCGATCACCCCTACCCCATTGTACCTATCAGTGCCTCCTCATGAAAGTCCTAGCAATGGGATGAGAGACATCTGTAAGTGAAATAGGATGGGTCTATGCCCAATGAGCATCACACTGAGGAGTGGTTCTTGCAAAAGATCAAATTCAAATATCAGTACCACATCAGATAAAGAAACAAGTATCATAAAACAAATAGACTAAGAGAGAAGTAAGGGAATTACACAAAATAAATCATTGGAAAAACATACCTGCATCTACAGTGGCAGATCACCATGTCCACAAAACATGAAGTAAGCCTGCAAACTCAGTCCATGCAACATCAAGTGATATGACTCCACCCCAGACTAAAGCGTCCCTCGAACTACAAGCAAAATAGGCATACGTATCTGAGACATCCTGCTGCTCCCCAAACTATCACAACACCCTGTTGATGTTGTGGAAATCAATCATATGTACATGGTCATTGACATGACAATTCAAATATCTCTGCTAACAAAAAAAAGGAAGATGGATATCCTCTCTATCCCACACAGGGCACTCTCTATACGATCTCCAAATGAAATAAGACATCATATCCAACTGCTAATGCCAATACAAAAAATGACCCATGTGGGTCTGAACAATGGCTCCATCATACATGAAGACATAAGGCCTATCTACAGGAAGATCACGAGAACCAATGGGACAACACACAACAATGTGCTCCCATGCCCATATCTGCAGAAGGGTAGTGCCATAGCTGAGCGACTTACCATTAAGGTAAGCTGCTTAAAACATGTGATAGTGCATATGAGCTAACATGCATGGCACCCATGCATGTATAGTATGATCATGGATCATACTCTGCAAAATAGAACCAAAACCAATAGAGAATCCGCGCTGGCATCGATCAGGGCATAAGATGCCACATATCAAACTACCTAATAAGGTAGACAATTTATCGAGGCCCAAGCCAAATCGGGACCATGGAATATCATATGCGCTAGACAAACCAAGCTGATCCCGGGGCAATCCAGATAAGTCAGTCAAGACAACAATATCAGGATGGGTGGCATACTCAACAAGTGCACCCTGGATCAGAAGCTGAAGAATGCACTACACATCCTCCAAGGTAATAGTACACTCTCTAGTGGGTAACCAGAAAGTGCATGTCTCCGAATGCCATCACTCTACAAGAGCTGAGATTAGACCCCTATTGGTCATGATCTCTGACATGTAACAAATCCAATATAAACCTAAGTCTCTAAGCACTGACCTCTCATCCTCAGAGAGTTGGAACCTGTATACAAGTCCCACCGGTCTAGACTCTCGGTAGCGACGAATCCTCCCGATGAACTGCACACAGAAATAAATTAGAAATATATTAGTATTAGTCATAGAGAGAAGAGTCAACAATCACCATAAGCAGAAATGGGACCAAGCAAATCCAGGAAATGGTTAAAACAGGAAATTGCGACAATAACCCTACAAGTGCGGTACTTTTATGTGATTGAAAAACACCAAAGGAAAATGCAGAAAACAAAAGGCAATTGCAGCATGCAAAGCTGACAATTGTGGCCCTCTTATAAATTGTGGCTTACAACCAGCAATTGCGGCATTTAAACCGCAATTGCGGCAAAATTGTAGTCGATTGCGGCAACCTTGGCAAATTGACCAAAAAAAAACATTTTTAAAGTGAGAAATAAATGCATTAATGACAAGAAAAGAGAGAATACTCACCGGACGTCCTGCGCCAGCTGGCCTCTGATACGTCCAGACTCAGTCAGAAATGTGTGTGACACCATGTAAGCCCACCATCGCATGAAAACAAGAGGAAAAACACAGAAAGCTAAAGATAAACTCACCAAGACTTCGAGAGCTCCAAGAAGGCAATGTGACAAATGAAGCCTGCAAACTTGGATACTTATAGGGAATCCAAAAAACACTAATTTCTCCAGAATGTCAGAAATTTCTTCTCGGTCCCCGAAATCTTTGACAATCAATATCAAGGGCAATATAATGAGTTTTTCAAATTAGTCAGCTACCCAAATTCAAAAATTGCAGTTTCAACAAATTAATGCTCATGTCGCAAATTTTCGCTCAAATTTGTTGAGGGGGCATAAATACATCTACTATCGTCGGGGCAAGCTGGGGCAAGCTCAAATTTAGAGAATCTTTGACATACTATGACAAGTCACATCGCATCAAAGAGGGGAAAATGTAGATACCCTAAAATGGACAGACTTGAGACTTGACATTAAAAGCACTAATTTTCATCTATTAATTAATGGTCTTTTAAATCATTAATTAATCTTCTATTTTCTTCTAAATTAATTTTATTTATTAATTAATGGTTTTTAAATCATTAATTAATCATCTATTTTATTCTAAATTCATTTCCTAAATCATCTAACCAAATTCCCAAAATTAATTAAATAATTAATTTTATTTAATTAATTAACCTTAATTTATTAACTACCATTAATTAATTAATTAAATTCAATTTCCTATAAGTTTGAATTGAAATATTTAAACTTACTAATTAAATTCTTCTAATTAAATTAATTTAATTTCACCAAATAAAGCAATTCTAAATAAAAAAGAATTCAATTATCTCACATGTTGAAAACTTTAACTAAATAAATGAATTAAATATTCATTTATCTTCAAAGAGATAAATCCAATCAGATCACATGGGCTACTCCACCCATCTCTGTATTTCACATGGGTAACTCCACCCACCTCTTCAGTTCTAAAAAGTAACTCACAATTAGCTCTTTAGTCAACCAAACTCTATCCCCTCTTTACCAATTGAAGAGGTGGAGTTTACTGATGGCTTCTCCAGTTCCCCTTGATCTCAACCGTTCATATCATCCCCAATTCCTATATGATAAACCCTTCATAACTATTTGAAGGATCCATGATTTCAAGCTCTTGTGCGCTATAACTCCATCAGTTTTGTTCTAGCATTCAAGCCATCTTGCGATCACACACCCATTTTAATTAGCAAATTTTTGATGGTTCTCAAGTCATAGACGTTGCCCACACCAATAATGAGCATCAAAAATAACATTTTGGAAGGAGTAGAGAGAGACAATAGAAGCTTCAAGCACTTTGGGGTTTTTATTCATTTGTTTTCTTTTCTTTGCTTGTACATTTTATTGGTTACATTTTAAGTTATTCATTATTGGTAGCTTTGTGTATTTGGTTTATATCATTGTAAACCATGCTACTAACCCCAACCTTTAGAAATCTTGGGAATCAAGAATCACAAGAAAGAGGCGTACAAGTGCATGTTGACACATCTAGTAAAATTGATAGAAAATATTGATCACCTCAAATATCTTCTTAGCAAACTATCTCTAACATTAAGATTATAAAATGGGTCATGATATTGAGCGAGTTTGATATTGAATATGTGGATAAAAGAGACATCAAAGGAAAAGTAATTGAAGACCAGTTAGCTGAAGCACCAATATAAGATGATAGACCAATGCAGATTAAATTAACTAATGTAGATATGCTTGCTATTATAGAAAAATCTTGGAAATTGTACTTTGACAGATCAGGCACTCATCATGTCTTAGGGGAAGGAATATTATTTGTCACCCCTCAAGGGTACACAATTCCAAAATCTTACAAACTCATGTTTCCGTATACAAAAAATATAGCTGAGTATGAAGCATTGTTGATTGGTATAAAAATGGCTCTTGAATGGAGATTAACTGAACTGCAAGTTTATGGAGACTCTTAGGTAGTTATATATCAAATCAATGATGACTACCAAACAAAGGATGACAAGTGCATGCCCTACAAAATAATGGTTGATGATTTCAAGAAGTAATTTGTCCAAATCACATTTGTAGAAATACTTAGAATGGAGAATAGAGTTGTCGATGTAATGAAAACCCTAGCTTCATTACTACAACTTCCTTATCAACATGCATGATATGAATTCTTGGTGGAAGAGTTGGTAAATCCTACACATAATTGTTGGCAAGTGATTAATTTGGGTAATGTGATTCACTTTTTGGTTTTCATTTATGGCAACACATCTAGGTTTAAAGATCGATTGTTTTGAAGATAAGTTTTGGTATGTCCAAAATCGACTAAGTACAGAAACATAGGTACAATATTGTTTTCGATATAAAAGACAGAGATCGATGAATTAAGGCATGCGTGTAGGATTTGATGGATAAATCTACAGTTGCTAAGAAACTTGCATGAAAAATAACCTGTTACTGGAAGAAGCAAGAAGGAGGAAAAAGCAAGAAGCAACTCAGAATGTACTCCCAAAATGGTAGAGCAAATATGTATTCCTCATTGAATAAGAAAAAGAGATTACAACATTCAACCTATAAAGGTGAACAAACCCTAAAAACTAAGAAAGTTAGGTTGCGCATTAATAATTAATATGAATATTAATTATGATGCACCTAAAGAGATAGCTTAAGAAATAAAGAGTAATGACAACTTAATTAATTAAATCAGCATGATTTAATTAATAAGCCAAAAGTACAATTACTCTAACACCCCCCCTTAAGCGAAGCTCAGGAGGTAAGCTAACCTAGCACAGCTAAGAAAGAAAGAAAGAGGGTCCCGGCAAAAAGGCCTGATCAGGTACCCAATACAAAGAAATCTCTATAAACCGGAGAAGAAGGAGAAAACCCAGAGGGAAAAACCCCTCTCCAAAAAGAGATGAGCTACTGCAAGGAATCACTAGAAGAACTTTGAAGAGTAACACTGGAATCCTGAATCTTACAAGCGAGGAAAGATACTTTTGTTTACTAGAGACTATTATGTGAGTCATCGACTCAGTTGGAAATATGATAAAGAAACAGTAGACCCGATGCCCAGGAACACTGGAAAAATCAGAAACTAGAACAACCCTGGAATCTTTGAAGCAACCGAAGAAAGGATCAAAGTGGAGGCCATCAGACTACACCCTAATCAGATTATTAAGCAATAAACCCCCATGATGGAACTTTATTGAAGTTCATTTATTACAATACCCAAAGGTTGTAATAGAAGACATGCATAAATAAAGACAATAAAGTAAACCTAATGCATGCAAAAAGAAATTAGGGCATGCATAGATGAATGTTCACATCTTCCTCCATGAGTGCAAAAACAAAATTTTTGTCTTTGATAGGAAAAAGGCCAGTGAGATAGAAAAAAAAGAAAGTGAAACCCTCAAAAAAAATGTCTGCCTCAGAAAGAGCTTTCTGACGATATAAAGAAATAAAAAAACTGCCTTCGTTTGCTCCAGATAGAGCAAAAACACCAGCAGTAGGTTAGAAAAAGGTTTCAAAAAAGTTTAAAGCCCCTGGGGCTTAAGACAGCCCAGTGTATGGGCACATGGGTGCACAGGGGCTGGCTAAGCCGTAGCAGCTAAGCCGCTAACAGTTTCACAGCGGATGGCGGTGAACCAAGCGGCGTGGTGGTGCTACGGTGGGTGGCCCGCCGATGGCTGCTGAGCGACGCTGTGAGGCTGGTGGCTACACGGTGAGGCCGGTGGTTGTGTAGTGGGATTAGGGTGGCGTGGTGGCCACATGGTGGTGCGGGGTGGAGCGCCCAAAAAACACCATTTTTAAAAGAGTTTTTTGATTTTTTTCTCAATTTTTATGCCCGTACGACCCTAGAAGCCAAAAATTTTGCCTTAGAGGTACAGAGGTCCAAATAGGTCATGCCTTATATCAAAAATAGGGTTTTTGGGCCTTTTGAACATGACCATGAGGTATGTTTGTGCCCAAAGTGCACCAAAAATGAATTCACCCCTAGTTTGAAGGCAACAAACCCCGAAAAGCTGAAACTTTTCCCCTTCAAACACAGCTTCAAGAACACCAAAATAGGAAACAAAAAAGGCTTTGATACCATGTAGGATTTGATAGAAAAATCCATAGGATCTGAAGAACACCTGCATGCAAGAACCTGTTGCAATAAAGAAGCTAGAAGAGGGAAAGAGAAGAACTCAGAAGTTGCTCAAAATGTGAGAGCAAAATTGTAATCTGAATTGATTAAGAAAAAGAGATTACAATGTTCAACCTATAAAGGTGAAAAAATCCTAAAAACTAAGAAATCTAGGTTGCACATTAATAATTAATATGAATATTAATTATAATGCACCTAAAGAGATAGCTTAAGAAATAAAGAGTAATGACAACTTAATTAATTAAATTAACATGATTTAATTAATAAGCCAAAAGTATAATTACTCTAACAATGCGAGCTTAGTGGAAGACAGTATGGATTATTTCTAACATACACCTAAGATCAATTTGGATTTGGTTAATTTTATGATAATTTATAAGGATTTGAAGACTGACAGACATCAGAGAACAGCGACACAGAGCAGTTGGACAACAACGAAGAATAAGGGAGTATGACTTGGACTCCAGGAAATCAAAGTTGTATCTTTGTTATTGATAGTCTATACTTTGAATATGAAAGTGTTTCGACTATGCATTTGATATTTACTATATTAAATGCATTTTGTATTAAAGGCCGACTTAGTACTATTTGTAATATTCATACTGAGAGCCGACTTTGTAAAGTTAAAAGATATATATGTAAGATCTTTTTGGTAAAGATGAAGCAAAAAAAGAGAGTGAAGTATATGCAGAGCAGACATGTGAATGGAAGAGAAGAGAATGGTGGAGCTATAAAGGAACTATCAAAGCATTTGTGATGCTTGTTTTGATCATAAATGAGAACCTTTTGTAACAAAATTACATTGTAAGAGTTGTAAGCTCATTGGCCCCTAACAGGGTGTTGTGAACCTTTAACAGGGTTGTTATTCCTCTAACAGGGAAATGTAATATGTAATATTCAGCTCCTAATAGGGCTAGGTCTCCTTACAGGGAAATTATACTTTAGTACATGCTTGTGGGTATCATCCTCACCAGGGTTTTCCCTTGGCCAAGGTTTCCTCATAAACAATTCATGGTGTTATGAGTTCTGTGTTTTTTTTTATGTTCTTTCCTTTACTGTAGTTGTGTGGTTAATGTTCAAGTTGTTGAAGAATTTAATTAACTATTATAATATTGATTCACCCCCCTCTTAGTATTATCCAATCCTAAAAATAGGTATCAGAGCTTTTGGCCCTTGGAGAGAAAGCCTAATAGCTTGAGGGAGATCAGAATGGATTTGAACAGAATATAGGAAAACTTTGAAGCTGCACTTGAAGACCTTGATAATGCTAAAGAAGAAAATGGTGAATTGAAGTTCAACATCCGAAGAGATGAGAAATTCATAAAGAGACTAAAAGAACAACTTGAAATTTCCAGAAGTCAGAGAGAAGATCTCATTGTTCAAATAAAAGAAGACTCAAATGAGGATAATTCATATCAGGTGAAGCAACTAAAAGAAGAGATTGAGACTCTGAAGCTTGAGAAAAAGAATATGGCTAAAGAAATATAGATATAGGAGGATGCTAATAAGAAAGCTGAAGAAACCTTGAACAATGCATTGAATCAAATGAAAGATGAAGCTGACATCTACAAGAACAAATACTTAGATTTGGAGAAATACAATCAGATTGTGAAAGGTGAACTTACTGAAGCAAAGAAACATATTGAGAAACTTCACACCAATAGTGATTCGATTGATGAACAACTAGATGAAGAAACCTAAAGGTGATATGACTGGTATTGGCTTCAATGAAGCTGAATGTTCAAAGAATCAGGAAGAGAAATAAGATGAGAAGATTGATGCTAAGAAATCATCTAGTGAAGAACCTAAAGAGAAGATCAGACCTTTCAAAGGTAGATGCTTTGGTTGTAATAGATTTGGACACATGAAGAGAGACTGTAGAGGTAATGCCCCTTTTAGAAAATTTTCTGGTTATTGTTTTAATTGTAATGGATATGGGCACAAGAAGACTGAATGCAGAAAACCTAATCAATCTGGATATAGAAAAGACAATGGAAGAGAACCAACAATGAAAAATACATGCTACAAATGTAACAACATTGGACACATTGTGAAGTACTATAAATTACAAGTTAATCAAGAAATAAGACCACCTATATATTACAAATGCAATAATCCAGGAAATATAGCAAAGTTCTGCAGGTATAATGGAGTAGATAATAGAAGAACACCACCTACTATGAAACCTCAGAAGAATGGAAATGATAATGGAAAGAGTATTGTAGATGTGAAGAGTGATTTTGAAAATTATTCTAAGAAAGAAGAAGACAAAAACAGTGGTAAGATATGGAAGATTAAAGAAAATAGTGAGACATCATTTCAGGGAGAGTCAGTAGATGCTAGTGGATCTTCGCTTGAAGGTCGCAAGACAGAATTGACATAATCAGCCAATCAAGGCCTTAGGGGAGCATTAAATGCAACACATCAGAATTTATCCTACCATGCAAATCATGTAGTGAGCTCATGTGAGCTTGGGAATATGTTGAACCGACATTATGGATCATATATCTAAGAGTGCATCATCAGCCAACTTGTATATTTTGATCGCGAGAATTAGCAGCTGACCAGACAGTTTGGAGTGAAAAAGAAAAGTTATAACCTAATTTGTATAAAGCACCATGTTATGATATATTTTTCTATCATTTTTCAAGGAGTGAGCTGAGGAGATCAGAGAGCAGAAGTATTCAGACATTTCTACACCTGCCATGCATGATCGATCGAAGCATAAACTCATATTTCTGTGTGTGAAAGGCGTTCTACATTATCTAAGCTATGGATGCACCTGTGATTTTTGATGTTGTTGATCATCCTAGATAAAAATTCATGAAACATCCTTATAAGTCATGTGAAGAGGATCTAGAAGGAGCATTTTCACATACCCCACATGGCGTATTACATGTAGAAGACATCAGGGCTTACATACATTGTAAGTATGACACATTGGGAGATGATGATATACTCATTGAAATGGAAGATATGACTAAGAACAGAATCATGAAGGAAGAATGGAAACATGTCACTCAATTAAGTATAATGAAGATTATAGATCTGTGCGACTTCGATGAAAATGAATGGTTTAAAATACTTATGAGTAGGGTTCATGACCAATTCATATAGATTGGTAGCCAACCTGTGAAGATATGTAGTGACCTAATTCATGACATTACTAGGTTAGATAACACTGGAGTTGTACCCGTTGCTGAGAAATATGTCAAGAAGGAATTTGAAACCCTAACACACTCGAAGTGGGACAGAAGGGCAATGACAATAAATGATATTTTCGAACAAGATCTAAGGTTGATTGCAATGATACTTGGTTACTAATTTTTCTACAGCAGTAGACCTAATTCAATATTAGCTAGAGTTATTATGATGGCATGGAAAATTATAAAAGAAAATACACAGTACAACCTATGCGAAGTATTGGCACATCAATTCCTTGAGAATGTAAAGCTTGTGAAGAAGGACAAAATGAAAAATTTCAGGTTTGGATCATTATTGGTACACATGTTCATTAATATTGAACATAAGTTTTATGGTCTACACCCTAGTGGCTAGAAAACTGGAGTTCCTACTGGTATACTAATCTCACAGAGTTACAAAAGACAAAAAACTACTTGGGTAGGTGGAGAACATTTTGCAATGATCAAAATTCTACAAAGACAAATGAAGAGTAGATACAGACTACATGAGGACATTGTTGAGAAGTACAAGGACACAATTTGTTTTATGGTTGAAACAAACTGTGTATGTTTTGAGGCAGTGACCCCTAGAGAGAAATGGTGTTACCCTATGGGCTATGAAGTGAGTTCCGAAGTACTCACCATGCAAGTAGAACATATTCTTGCATCAGAAGTTGATACATCAGAAGAGAGATGGGGAACATATGAGGAGAAGTCAGA
>MU226859.1:3446140-3464624 GCA_018584345.1 Thuja plicata
TACCTTCCACCCCTAAAGTAATTATGGTTGATAACACATCTCCGCCACAACACCAGAAATAACAAGTGAAGGAAGTTACTCCTAAAGTAACTAGATCTAGTATGCAGACAAAAGAGAAGAACACAGTTGAAGAAGAGAAGAAAACTGAGAAGAATAAAGCATGGAAACCTGACATTAAAATGCCGAAGAAAAGAGAAATTGGACAAGGAAAATTGGTCTCAATTGATAAATATTATGACAGATATGAAGAAGTAGATAAACTGAAAATTGAAGAGATTGTGATAGAACACATGGTTAGTTTCAAGAAGACACTTTTGGAAGTTGAAGGAAGCATACCCTTAGATTTGTATACAAAATCAAAAGTAGAAAACATTTGGCACAAGTTGAAGATGGTCAGATTAGAAACAAAGAGATTGATGACATGCTGCCTGTGTTATCCATACAAGAGAGAGATATTATAGTCAAAGAATTGAAACCCCTGTTGAGGACAAAGAACAGATTACTAAAGATAATGGCATGGAAATATGATGAAGTGAATCAGGAAACTCAAAAGGCACTTGAGAAGATACTGTTGCAAACTAATTTTGTCAAGCCCCCACCTCCTAAGATAGATTTACCTACATAATTGGGAATGGATGACATCACAAAGGACACAGAGACTATTGATGACAATAATGCAAATTTCTATGTTTCTGGTGTGGCAGTAACACTAGACCCCTCACAAGATGAGAAAAAAAGAGATTGATGACATGCTACCTATGTTATCTATACAAGAAAGAGATACTATAGTCAAAGAATTGAAATCCCTATTGAGGACAAAGATAAGATTACTAAAGATAATGGCGAGGAAATATGATGAAGTGACTGAGGAAACTTAGAAGGCACTTGAGAAGATACTATTGAGAACTACTTTTGTCAAGCCCTAACCTTCTAAGACAGATTTACCTACATATTTGGGAATGGATGAAAACACAAAGGACATAGAGACTAATGATGAAGAGAGTAAAGAAGACACTACTATAGATTTCTATGTTTCTGGTGTGGCAGTAACACTAGACCCCTCACAAGATGAGAAGGACCCTTTTGCAGGAACCATGGACACTTCTATTGTTGATGAACCTGAGAAGGAAGAGGAGAATAAGGAAGATGAGAAAAAAGAGGATGAAGGATAGAAGATTGAGAAAAAAGAAGATGAGAAGGAAGAGGTAACTTTACCATCTAGCTTATTGTTGGAAAGTAGTAATGTAAATGTTGATAACATGGATGAAGATGAACTGGTGAAAATGGAATTCACCATACTAAACAAAGAAAAGGAGAAATCAGTACAGAAAGGAGATAAGAAAACAAAGGTGATTTCAAGAGCTATTGATACTATGAACAAATTGCTTCCAGTACCTATAGTTTTTCAGAACAAAGATGATATTGAGAACTTGAAAGTCACACTTGATGAGTTTTATGGCCATTTTGAAAATTTGCTGAAGACTGCAGAGGAGAAAGTAGAGAAAACATGTGAAGAAAAGAAGTTGATAAAAGTATGCAAGTCCATCTCATGGGACTTAGGAGTTGTGAAAAATTGTCTGATAAATGCAAAGAACTACATTACACATGGGAGAAATTTATTTGCTTACAGCATGAATCCTATTAGACACATTCAAGATGTTGAAGATATTATTGCCAAGGAAAGGGAAACTTTGAACAAGTTAATGGATGGTTGTGAAACATCTTCACGGACCACTACAGAGTTAGACACTAAAGTGAAAAAGATATTGGCTAAGATTAGTATATTGGAGAATGAGAAGGAGAGAGTACTGAATAGATTCAATTTGCTAAGGAACTTCATTACTCCGAAGCTATCAATACTTGAGGCACATCTAACAGATTTAGAAAAGACTACAAATTCATTGGCTAAAGGCCTACCCACAAACTTGAAGAATCCTAAAACTACATCTTTTTCATTGAATGGATTGATTCATATAAGTCAAATTTTGTTTAAGACATGGAGCACTGAAGTGAAGATTTTGGAAGATTCCTTCCAAGACATTCTAAAACTTGTGAGAAAGAAGTGATACTTATTTGTATGCACCTTTGTCATTGTTGTCAAAGGGAGAGAAGAGAAGAGAGAAAAAAAAGAATGAAGAAGAGAAGAGAGAACACAAAAATATATATATAAAGAAAGGAAAATGAAAAAGATGAGGAGAATAAGTGGAGACAATTTTGTTTTGTTAGAACACTTAGTATTTTTTTTTGTTAAGTGTTTCCATCAATGCCAAAGGGAGATATTGTTGGAAAGTTATCAATTTGGGTAATGTGATTCACTTTTTGGTTGTCATTTATGGCAACACATCTAGGTTTAAAGATTGATTGTTTTGAAGATAAGTTTTGGGTATTTCCAAAATTGACTAAGTATAGAAATAGATCTACAATATTGTTTTGGATATCAAAGACAAAGATCGATGAATTAAGGCATGCAAGCTTAGTGGAAGATAGTATGGATTATTTCTAACATACACCTAAGATCGATTTGGATTTGGTTAAGTTTATGATAATTTATAAGGATTTGAAGACTGACAGACAGTAGAGAACAATGACACAGAGCAGTTGGACAGTAGTGAAGAATAAGGGAGTATGACTTGGACTCCAGGAAATCAAAGTTGTATTTTTGTTATTAATAGTCTATACTTTGAATATGAAAGTGCGTTGACTATGCATTTGATATTTACTATATTAAATGTATTTTGTATTGAAGGCTGACTTAGTACTATTTGTAATATTCATACTGAGAGCCGACTTTGTAAAGTTAAAAGATATATATGTAAGATCTTTTTGGTAAAGATGAAGCAAAAAAAGAGAGTGAAGTATATGCAGAGAAGACATGTGAATGGAAGAGAAGAGAATGGAAGAGCTATAAAGGAACTATCAAAGCATTTGTGATGCTTGTTTTGTTCATAATTGAGAACCTTTTTTAACAAAATTATATTGTAAGAGCTGTAAGCTCTTTGGCCCCTAACAGGGTGTTGTGAACCTTTAACAGGGTTGTTATTCCTCTAATAGGGAAATGTACTATGTAATATTCAGCTCCTAATAGGGCTAGGTCTCCTTACAGGGACATTATACTTTAGTACATGCTTGTGGGTATCATCCCCACCAGTGTTTTCCCTTGGCCAGGGTTTCCTCGTAAAAAAATCACGGTGTTATCGGTTCCGTGTTATTTGTTTATGTTCTTTCCTTTACTGTAATTGTGTGGTTAATGTTCAAGTTGTTGAAGAATTTAATTAACTGTTATAATACTAATTCACCCCCCCTCTTAGTATTATCCAATCCTAACAATAATACCCTTGATTTCCATATCATTTTCTTATTTTTGGGTCATGACTCTACCCAATATGGCCTTATATATTCCTACTCAAAAGATAATACCTTATCTCCTAACCAATCAAAAAACCAAAAATGAAACTTTATCCAATAAGCTTCTCATTATACCTTTATATCTGATGCCCTGTATCGAAGAGGTCTTGATGGAGCTTTACTTAGGTGTCTTGAAAGTAAGGAATTTAAAAACAATTTATGAGATATTCACTAAGGTATTTGTGTTTCACATTCAAGTGGTCTAACTATAGGTAAGAAACTCTTAAGAATTAGATATTATTAGGAAAATATGGAGAAAGATTCCTTTCAGTTTATGAAGACATGCCATAAGTACAAAGTTTATGGGAACCTAATTCATGTACCTTCTCAAGAAATGAAACCTCTTACTACACCATGGCCTTTCTATTATTGGGGATTTAATTTAATAGGAATGATCTATTCACCATCGTCTAATGAAAATAAGTACATCATTACAACCACAAAGTATTTTACAAGCTGGGTGGAGGTTGTACCTCTTTCTACTGCTACTTGAAAGCAAATATATATTTTATTTTTGAACTATATCATATTTAGATATGGTATTTCTCATGCCATCATCACTGATAATGGTAAATAATTAAAAAACAAAGATGTAGAAGAACTATGTGAGAAATTTCATATCATTCAAAACTTCTCTTCCATATACTATCCTCAAGGTAATGAATAGGCAGAAGCTTTAAACAAGAACACACTAAAAATCTTGAAGAAAATAATTAATGATTCCTGATGGGATTGGCATATTCAATTGAATCTTGCATTATGGGCATACTATACTAGTGTTAGAATACCAATTAGAGCAACACCTTACTCTATAGTTCATGGATCTGAGGTAGTTTTACCACTAGAAGTGGAGATACATTGCTTAATAATATAATTACATGGCATCCTATTTGATTAAGAGTATAGAGTATCTAGGCTACAATAATTATAAATAATTGATGAGAATAGACAAAAAGCTTATGATTATTTGAAAGTGTATCAAAAATGCATGTCAAGGAGTTATATCAAAAAGGTCAAAACTAGAGACTTCCAAGTGGGTGATCTAGTATTAAGAGAAAATCAATGCAATCAAAAAGACAAGGAGAAGAAAGGAAAATTTAAAGAAAACTGGTTAGGACCCTTTGTTATAATATCAACATATGGATCAAGGACCTATAAACTATCAACAAGTGAAGGGGGCCTACTTCAGGAACCTAACAATAAAATTCATCTCAAAAAGGTTCTACACCTGATAGCTTGAGGTCAACATTTTTACAACAGTTTCAAAATCCATAAAAACACCTAAAAATCAGAAAAATGATCCAGAAGAAAGAATAAAAAAATAAGAAAAGATCCTAAAAAAAATGGTTATCTTGATGAAAACTTGGTAAACATGTACCTTGATAATATTAAAAAAAATATGATAAAAAAATGCAATAAACGCAAGTGGTGGAAACCTGGAAAATAGGTGCTACTTGTATCAGGTTAGCTCCTTTATCTATCAAGTACATTGCATTGCATCCATCTACATTTTCCATCCTTGTACATATTCATAATAAGGCTCTATTTTTATATCTTAGTCATATAATAAGCTCTTGTCATGATCTGGAATTTGTCCTTGTCCATCATCATTTTGTCACATCAAATTGGGGAAAAATCCCAACCATAGTAATAGTTAATCATTAAGCTCAGTAAAGAAGACACACATGCATCATACACGCGCATCAAAAGTCAAGATCAAGACTTATAACTTTTGAACATAAAAATACAAACATCAAAATATGACATCAACCTAAGATCAAACATCAAAATAAAATGGATGAATTCTTCTAAGTAAATAATAAGATTATAATAGAAAATATCCTTATTGCAGCTTAGTTATATACATCGATGTAAATAAAAGTATCCAGCATATGCACAATCATCAACAAACACATCATAAATCTATACATCCTACATAAAACATATAAACATGCAACCACCATAATTTTTCACTACTATTAAGGCTGCAATTTGTTTTTGGCCTCATTGCTAAGTCTTGTGTTAAATCTCTGAGGTAGGTTCAAGATTTTGAAAACCCTAGTTGTCACTTGTTTAATCCTTGGTTTTGTTTTATTAAAACCCTTAGACTTTCTTGGTTTATGTTTGCGCCTTATGTTTGAATCACTTAAGTCTTTATTTTAAACATGTGCCTTAAGTTACCATGGTCGGTGCCCTTTTTATAAGTCTTGAGACCTAGCGGATCCTATATATTAATTTTTCCTAAGTGCAAGGTCCTTGTGGTATTTTAATGCCTTGCAAGGGGTCGAGCAAGTTCATTTTAATCCAACAGCTGGCACATTGCCTCAAGGGAAAGATTATTGTTGAATACTCATTAAGGGATTACGCGTGAAAGATGCATGTTCATTTGTGATCATGGGACCAATTTTTCTGAGATAAAGGCATTTGATAAGTCATGATTAGATTCACTTTAATCATACAACTGATGTGTTTCCTCAAAGAAAGATGCAATAACATTAGTCATTAAGGCATTGTGCCTAAGTGACAAGTGGGAGATAGTTGGACCTAGCTGGAGATAAAGTAAAGCTAAAAACAAGATAGCTTCATTTTAATCCAGCGGCTAGCACTTTTCCTTGATCAGAAGATGAGAAAAACATATCCAATAAGGCATTGTGCCTAAAACACACGTGTCTATGGCAGGGCCAAACTAGGGTTAAAGTTAAAATAAATTTTACGTAGATACTTTTTGATCCAACGATAGGTGTAATGCCTTGAAGGAAAGATGAGGTGATGTTATTAATTAAGGCACCGTGCCTGATGAGCACATGTCCTTTCTGAGAAGTGGTGCCTATTGTTTGTAAAGATGCAGCCAATTAGGTTGTGGTCAAATTAAATCTATTCTAATGGTGGGCATGTTTCCTTGAAGAAAAGTTGATATGATGTTACTCATTGAGGCATTGCGCCTAGTTGACACGTAGAATTTGTGATCATGGGTCCCAGGTTTCAAAGGGAGTTTAAAGATAGTATAAGTTTGAGTTTATCCAACGGTTAGTGTAATCCCTCTATCTACAGATCCACCATTTTTAGTCTTCAAGGGATTGTTCATGATGGACACGTGTCCAAGTTGATCGTGGTTTCTTTTAAATGTTGCTGACCGCACGATATGATGAGACGTTGCTAAATCTACGATCATGTTTTAAAGTTATTATTTTCTAATGAAAGTAAGTTTTCTAAACCATTGAGCCATAAATTTTCAAACATGTGAAAGTAATTGCAAAACATGTGGCCAACTCAGTGAAAATTTAATGCAAAATGCTTGCGAGATCATGTTATAATATTTTCCACTTGATGTTTCAAATGTCACAATTCACAAAGAGACTGAAGCAGAGCCAAATTGCAACATTTTTATTCCATTATCCAACATTTGTAGAACGGGTAAGTTATTTTGTGATTTCATTTTTACACCTTATGAATATGAATTCCAATTGGGTTATAGGCTTGTGAAGTGAGTAGGTTTTATTTGAAAATTCTATATTATTCTAATTAAGATACCCTAGTTTAGAGATGGCGCCATGAAGAGAGATAATGGGTAAAATAGATTACCAGGAAAGGAATGTGTATGATGATCTCCTAAAATAGTTACATAAATCCACTAAGTCCAAAGCTTTGGTATCGAGAAACCCTCAATTAAATACTGGTGAAGGTTTGTACGATAAGGGAAATTGGGTGAGAGATGCCAACATTGGCATATTTGGTTTGGCATTGTTCAGAGTAGCATCCAGTTAAAGAAATGCCTATGCTCCTAGTAGAAACATTTGGCAATTTGATGTAGGGGAGCTGGTAGTCCCAGGTATATTCATGGATACTAATCTTTTACTTCAGGTGGGACAAAATTATGATCATATAGCTAGGGTGGTAAGAGGTGTAAATGGAGATCCTTTGATAAGTATCGCAATTGAAGAACTTCAAGAAGTTTTTCAAACTAAATGAACCCTCCATTCAGCTTGATGAAATTAATTTTGATACATTCAAGGAGATTTACAAGGCTCAAACGGATTATCTTAGAATTGGGCGTCTACAATAATTTTTTGGTAAGATTGGAGATTTGGTTGTAGTAGGACCCAATACACCAAAACAATTCAAGTTAGATTATTTCAATATGAAGGAAAAAGGTGTGTATTGTGATTTGAGTCAGGTTTTTGGATATGATGTAGAAATAGAAATGACCAGCCATTACATGTTCATGATGGTTAAAATTCTCCATCCTCATTTGGCTATCATTTTTGACTTTGCACCTTATGTAGCCATTTTGATCCACAACGGTTTAATTGGTATTCGAAATGGAAAGGTAGATAAACCATTTGGGTGGTAGTCTATGTTGATGCACATGTTCCTTTTTAAAGGTTCAAATTATTTTGAGAAGGAAATGGATTTATTGATGATTTAAGATGGGGAATAAATGTTGGTCTAGCTATGGAGCATTGATTTATCATGGGACATGGATAAGGCCAGTTGCATTATATTTGACAGATGCTTTGCTTCAAGGCTTAGAGCCTTGTTGTTTTTCAAAAACCCCAGGATCTCCAAGTCTTTTTTGTCTTTCCTAGGACCAAAGAAATATGCTCAGAGTATTAAAATAGTGCATAATGGGGTGATAGTATTTTACATCCTGTCTCAACTGTATTCAAAGTGTATGGTTTAAGAGGCACTCCATATATACTCCCTTATCAAGTCTCTCTCAAAATGGGTATTGCTGAGATAATTAGGCAGATTAGTGGTTTGCAGGAGGTTGCCTTGACAGGAAAGGGAAAAGACACTATTTTTACCACTATTACAATTGTTCACCAGTTTGTTATCACCAAGGGTGTGTTAGCCCTAATCAAAAATTTCATGGCTCCATAATTTTTCATTCTCTGCAAATTTTATTAGGTCTTTGGCCTAAAGCCCTAAAACCCTTGGTTTAAATTCATGAAATATCTTTGCTTAAACCCTAAAACCTCTCGAGCTGTTATAAAATGAAGTTACTTTTTATGTAACTTAAGTTTCTTACATCATGTCCTCTAAGTTGTCATTGACGGGGTCATGTTATTCCCTAAAGTATTTTCCTAGCGGGGTTTTAAATATTTCCTAACTTTTCATCTCCAAAAATAATTTACCCTTTTCATGTGTCGTGCAACTTAATTTTTATCCAATAGACAACATAAAAGATTAACCTTAAGAAGCAGTCGATCTACCCATCAAGCCATTAAGCCTGAGTGCCACACATTTATGGTGGATCTGACATATGTTAAATTCTATGATTAAAGTGCATACATTTTCATTTTAATCTAAAAGTTGGCTTAATGACTTGAAGCAAAGATGCAGTCAATCTATCAATCAAGCCATCAAGCCATTGTGACATCTGCAATCTAGATGATGTCATGGGTCTAGGGTAAAGAAATGTAGTAAAGACACAACAGGTTTGATGAGATCTGACGGTTAGCTTAAAGACTTGAAGCCTAGATGAAAAATATCTATCAATCAAGCCATTAAGCTTGTAGAACACGTGTCCCAGTGGGCCTGGCTGAGGCTAGAAGGGAAAATTTAAAAGGCAAGCAAGTTGAAAAAGATATAATAGTTGAATTAAAGGCTTAGTGATGAGATGCACATGATCTAAAATTTAAGCCATTAATCCTGATCGACACGTGGAAAGCTATCAAGTTTTGGGCCTACTGGTGATCGGTTATCAAGTGATCAAGTCAGAAAAGATCTCGCGTAATGCCTTAAATCAAATTTGATCAAAATCTAACCATCAAGGCATTACAACATCGTGCCACATGTCTCACTAGGTCCAGATCAATGACAAGGCAGGGGTAAGGTAAAGTGCAGTCGATTTGAATAAAATCTATAGGCCGACATATTCCCTTAAAGAGAAAGTGCTTGAGATCCACTCATTAAGGCTTCGCACCTTGATGACATGTGTCCATGGCAGGCCAGGATGAGGTCAGTAAGGAAAACATAAAGGGTGGATAAGTTAGAAAATATCATGTGGTAGGTGTAAAATCTTAATACAAAGCTGCTTGATATCTAGTCTTTAAGCCATTGTGCCTGCGCAACGCCTGGCGGATCTGATCGCAGGCTTGGGTAACTTAAAATAGATCGACGGTGGTGTTTTAAAGACCAATAAAGTTTGAATCTCAATCATCCAATTTGTTTTCCATTCCACCTATAGCCATTATAACAAAATTTCAAAAATTTAAAAGGGTTTTTCATGGCGGTTGACAAATATTTGATCTCAGAGGCATTAGTGACCCAATATGATCTTATGGATCAACTCTACATAGCTGTTGAAGACCAGAGGGAATGAAATCTGATATGTGAGGATGTATTTATGATCAGAGTTGATAGATAAGACTTTTACAATCAAAGGATGAGTGCATTTGGAGCTTCTTGATCAGTTCTACATTTATGTGAGCTATTCCTAGAGTCATGCCTTTGAATTTATTGCACTTAGGGTACTGCACTCACATCCATGGATTAGGGAAAATTGATTGTAGATCAGATTGCAAAGATTGAAGAGAAGGGATAGGTTTTTCAACTTGACATCATAATTGAATGCTTGCATTTATTGGTTGTAACCCTAAGCCTAAATGGTCTGAAGCTTAAAGTATTCTTGTTCCTGTAAAAGAATATTCAAGACCATTTATTAAGGGATGGAGAATTGGGAAAGTAGAAAGCATTAGGCTTATACTTGTTTCTATTCTAGGATAGAGCAGATTTATTTCAGATTGTATTAATATAGGATTGAAAGTTCTTTGATCTTTTGAATATTGTCATATTGCATATTTCCTTGTCATATTGGTTCAGGAACTAGTTTCATCATACTTAATATAAGTTCTATCAGATTTAAGTCTCTCCTTTGTATTATCTATTGAGCTATAAGTTTTCTAGCTTACTGTATAAGTTCAGCTTATACATATGTGTATTCCATAAGTCTTTGTTCTTAGATCAAATTAATCCTTTGGATATTACATTGATTCTACCTGGATATCTATTTGAGGATCTTGTAGTGTGTAATTTGAGAGTTCTTATGTTTATGGCTTTGAATCTTTGCCAATAAGGTGTTTCAGCTTCAGTGTTGTATTTAGGATTTAGCCCAATGGGTAAGGAACCGATCTATAATTAGTATTTCTATTGAAATATATATCTAAATGGTTTGGCTATGTTTCATCCCTAAATTCCAAATTCTTTACTTTTTAGTTGTTGTACTTGTTATTCCACCTATGGTAGTGGAGAGTCAATTAATGCTAGGTTGGCATTTAGTACTTACTTACCATTCATATTTTGTTCAAATCCATAAGTAGAAGGGGTTGTAAAGAATTGAGTTTAGTCTAGATTAGGTGTACCCACCTTGGTTTTGTAGAGCTAGAAGTGCAGAGGGTAGTCTTGACCCTATAGTTGGTCCAGTTATCTTACTGAGCTTTCATACTTGGAACTAACCACTCCTAACGTCAATCTTAAGATATATTGGTTGCTTTTTGTAGGGTAATAGTTTTAAACACCAATAGGGTGGTTGGGTGCATATGAACAAGTTTTTTGAGCCTTATCATCTAGCAACCTCAGTGGAAATATTTGTTGACCTTGAGGCATTTATTAGTGATATATTTAAAAAGAGGACAAGGTGTCTAGCAATGGATCACCAGTTCCATTTTCCTAAGGATATTATTAGGAATGAATTCAACTTGCAGGAACAAGAGATTAGAAAGGAAAAAGGGTTGGTTTATAAGAAGACCCTGGATTTTGTACAATGTTTTGATAAGGAATATGATCCATTGAAAGGTTTCAAGCCTATGGAGAAGAAGATTGATTCCTTAATGACACTCTTTGAAGAAATCATGCAGGATTTAAATGAAAAGAAAGATGTTGTATTGAAGGAAGAGTCAGAAAAGGCAAAAGCTATCTTAAGAAAGTCCACACATGCTAGGTTCATCGCACTAGCGGAATATTTTTTTCAATTGAGGTAGGGGTAAAACATGGTAATTCCCAGAGGGGAGACATCCTAGAAAGGCCAGAAGATGCAAGATGTCCCTTCATCTTCTAGGAAAAATATAAATCAAACACATGGTGAGGAAGATTCTACCTCGAAAGGGAAAAGGCCAATTGGTACTGACTTGGGTTCATTTCCCTCCCCAAAGAGGTAAAGGATTGAGGAAGAGGGGAAAAAAATTGAAAATGCATATTCACCTTCTTAGTTCCCTTTTCAAATTGATGAGAAAGAAGTAGCAAAACAATTGTTACAAATGGGGAGACATGGAAATTTTTTGAGACACACCAAGAAATGCAGGAAGGGGTGCTTGAAGCTCCCAAACATGTTGAGATGGATCTAATGTGGTAGAATTTTATGGGAAAGAATTAGATCACATAACAAAGAAGGCCAGTGATGAGTTCTTTTCAGATGACAATTTTGTGAAAGCCAAGGCATTTATGCAATTCCTATGGAGAACTCACATTAATGAATTCAAGGAAAAATGTCATAAGAGACATGAGGACCAGCCTGATAAAGAAATGAATGAAATTGAGGTTGAAATAAAGCATGAAATGCTAGAGAAATTTGGGAAGGTCACCCCTTAAGAGGGAAGATAACTGGTTAGGAGAGAAGGAGTCCTCATTCTTCTAGAATAGGACATTGTAGATGCCATTGTTTTTTATGCTGTTAGAAAGGAAACAAAAACTGTGCATACTACACTAGAAGAAGCTCAAAAGGAAATCAAAGGGGTTAAATTTAGTGGTGATCATGCCTTAGTTTATGTGGTCATTGAAAAGAGAAGAAGGAAGAAAAAGAAATGAGATTGTCCAAGCTGATTATTTAGGAAGGTTGATGGTAAGAAGAGTTGGAGAAACTTTAGGGGTGGAAGCATCAAGTATAGTGTTAGAATCTACCAAATCTAATATGAAGGTGGCAGAGAAAGATGCTCAGGAAAAAGAAGAGACTATGATTAAAAAAAAAATGTTTCTTAAGGAATATAATGATTTGAAGAAAGAGTCCATTGAGAAAGACATGATGATTTCCCATTTGAGAGGACAACAATCAGTCCATGCATTTCCTCAAAGGATTATTGCTCAAGATCTGGCCCAACCTTCATCTTCCAGCCCCATCATAGAATATCCCCCCTCCCCTATGCCTCCTAGCTCCACATTAGAGTAAGAGCTTAATTTTGAGAAACAAAAGCTAGAAGAAGAGATAGAAAGGTTGAAAAAGGTAAGAGAGGATTGGACAGAGGAAGCTAGAAGTTTTGGAATGCCCCAAAAAATACTTAGTCAAAAGTATGAAGAAAAGGTGGGGGGCACCATTATGCTATTTGTTGGAGGGATTAGAGCTTGAATCTATTTATGTGGGCTGGAAAAGAATATGTAATATTTTAAATTCTTTTGAATTGGATAGGATACATTGGAGCCACTTTTGCATAAGTGGATATGGAGGAAGTCTGACCTAAAATTATTTTATTCTTTGTCCAAAAATGAGGATAATAATGATACTTCAATAAAAACCACCTACAAGTTTGTCAAGGACTTTGTGGATTTTTAAATAAGAAGAAACATCATCCAGAAAAGAGCTAAGACACCGAGGAGGGAATACTCCAAAGTTTGTTTTGAGATATTTCCTAGTGTCTTTAGGAAGAATGGTACATTAAAGAAAAAATCAAGATGGATGAGACAAATGAATGATGAGTTATCTTTAAGGATGAACAATATCATCAGCCTTGAAAGCACACTTTTGTTTGTCCAAACTGTGCAAACAATCAAGAATACCAGATAATATTTTGGTTTCTAGAGAAAAGAGGTTGAATAAATAAAGATAGAATGGGATGAGTTGAATAACAAGAAAAATGAAGTTATTAACTTCCCTTTGCCCAGGTGATGAGGTGTTTACATCTTGGAAGGGTAGATATATTGTAGATGAGTGAGAGGAAAAGGGATGTTTCATTATTTTTCCAACAGATGGCAGTTTCCCAGCATTTTGAGATGGAAAATGGGTACAAAGGATCTTCTGCATCAAAGAATCAAGAAAAAAAGTTCCACTTGCAAGGTCAGAACAGTTTTGAGGCAATTGCAAGGGTCGTGCAGTCAGATGAAAAAATACTTGGGAAAATATTGTAACAACATGGTTATTGGCCCTCTTGTATTTTTGTCTTTTATGCGAGTCAAGTATTTTGTCTCTTATTTAAATGATCCATAGCTTGTTGCAATCCTTCATCTATATAAGGATTTCCAAGATCATTTGGAAGGGGCTGGAAAGCTGAGTAGTGAGAATTACATGTAAATTTTCTGATGACATGTAACTGATTGAATGTTTAAAGATGTTAAGTTGATCACCGAAATGCAGAAAGATAATGCCAGACATTAAATCAGTTAATGGATTGTATTGTCATTGATGTCAACTTGATATAATCAAACTGTTAAAGACTTCAGAGAATCAGAGAGATAAATATTATGCTTTTAGTAATGCATAAAAGACAAGCATTTACTATGTGACTTCAAACACCGACGGCTAGTGGAACCCGATGGATAGAGATCATCGAAAGTTAAGTCACAGTGATGCCCGAGCAAGAAACCCGACCAGCATTATCGACGAATAGAATCACAAGCATACCCGACGACTAGAATCATAGTGTAACCCGATAGATACACAACCCCAATGGAGAAGCCTGAGGAGAACTGGAGTGTTGACCGAAGCTATCAAAGAGTTAAAACACCAAAGTTAACTAGAGTTCAAAAATGACAAAATATCTAGCTGGTAGAGCTAAATATAGACTTTAATGGTAGTTATCATTGTTTTCATCGACAAGATAAAACTAGAGATAAGTAAAGGATTTAAAGCTATTTTGTCTAGTTGGAAAGAAGATCTCTGCAAGATAAAACAAGAGTTTTTATTTAAATTAGATTTGCTAAGATTGTGGATCATGCCAAGGTCAAGAAAATCAAAACCCTAGGAACAATGATATCATGTCTATAAAGAGACAACTTAATTCATTACAAATTAAGGGGAGTGAATGAAAAATAGGATGCTAGAGAGAAACTGATGAAGAACAACTTCATACAGTCCTGATTAATCAAGATGAGGAAAGAGCTAAAGATTTTTGCGGACACTGAGAAACAGAGCATAGCATCACTGAGCAGAACAAAAGTGGAGTAAAGGTATTGAAAATATATATTGATCAGATTGGTTTAATGAGCTTACAATAGATCTAAAAATATACAAGTATAAGCTGTATATGTGAACAAATCATACTATTTCAGTTTAACCAATGATTCATAAAGTCTCTTAACCAGGCAGGATTTAAAGATCCTTTCTATATTGAGATACATCCCAAGGAGTATAAAAAAGTTTGATCATGAAGATAACATGAGATGCCAGATACCATTTGAAAAACCAAAAGAGTTTGGACAAGGAAGGTAACATACAAATTACTGATATCAAGTGACAAACCAATATTTTAAATCCTCTAACAAGGTCACACCTAAGAGTGTGTTTGTAACCTTTAACAGGGCTGGCTCTTCATCCAACTCACTTCAAAAGAGTGAAAATTATGGGTTACCAGTCCCAAGTGGTCTTTCCCTTAACAGGGTTTCCACATTAAAAATTCATGTGTCAATGTGTTCATGAGTCATTAATTTAGTTTTTTTCATTTCATATAGCTAATCCAGATTGATCGGTATACTCTAAGTAGTTTACTATTTTTTGATAAATTGAAAGACTGCTATTCGGTAAACATAAAAAATAAAGTTTAACAAAGCATTTTGAGCAGTAGTAATTTGATAAGAATATTTGAAGGCATTCATCTTATAGGACTAAAGATAGCTAGAGGCTTAATATTGTGGTACTAAGTTTTTGGGTTGATTAATTGGAATATTTTTGAGGCCACTGATTCACCCCCCCTCTCAATTATTACTAACAATTGGTATCAGAGCTTATGTTCTTAGAAAAGGATTTTAATAGCTCAAGCAAAAGATCACAAGATGAACAGATGACATGTGCTCAAGTTGAATAAAGACAAATTTGCATCATGGAAAAGCAGAATAAGACTCCACCTATTAGGTATTGGTAATGATGTTACTCAACACCTTGATATTGAATATGTGTTGCCTAAAAGACCTCACACTCTTGAGAAATTAAGAGTAAAGCATGAGCATAATTGCATGATGATAGAACTTGCCTCATCACTCTCCGATGCTGAGTTTGAAGATGTCAAAACCTGCACCTCTGTAAAGAAAATGTGGGATAAGTTGATGTAGGTACATGGAGGAGATGCTAATGTACTAAGAGCAAAGGCAAAAATCTTAAGAGGGAGGTTTGATGACCTAAGGATGAAAGATGAAGAAAATATCACTCAGTATAGCTGCACAATCAAAGAGGTATTCAATGCTATCCGAGGAGTTGGAGGTGTACTTGAAGAGGAGACAGTGGTAAGTAAAATATTAAGAACCTTACTGCCTGTATATGCTATTAGAGTATCTTCTATTCAAGAAATGAGAGTAGTTGCAAACAATACAATTACTCTAGATAGTCTGATTGGTAGACTGATTTCATTTAAGATGAATAAATTTGATAATAGTTTTTTACCATCTATAGAATCAGCATTCAAATCTTCTTTTAAAATAAGTAATTCAAGTCATAGACATGCTATTAAAAATGATAGTGAAAGTGATAATGAGGATCAAGGACTTGATGTTATTGAAGCACTAATGGAAAGAAGATTGTAGAGAGGCAAAGGTAGATACAAAGGTAAATTACCACTTGTATCTTTCAATTGTAAAGAGGTTGGACACTTTGCTGCAAGATGTCCAAACAAAAGAAAAGATGACAAAAGTAATGATAGATCATGTGAGAAGAAGTTTGATAGAGGTGATAACAGAGATTACCGAAGCAACCGACAATCTGACAAAAGAGATACCTGAGACTAGATGGAAAAAGGGAAGAAAGCTTGTTACCTAGATAAGAATAGAGCTAATGACACTAAAACTGAATAAGAAGAAGACATTGAGATGGTATTTGTAGCCATGAAGGACGATTTAGATGAAGAAGAAGAAAGGTATGTAGAAACTGCACTCATATCTAAAGTGAGTAAGAATGATATCTGGATCATAGATAGTGGCTGCACTCACCATATGACCAATGATAAACAAAAGTTTGAGACTTTTGAATACTATAATGGTGGTTCAGTAAGAATGAAAAATGATACACCTTATCCAGTTGAAGGTAAAGGAACTATAATGTTGAATAACCTGATCAAATGTGAAAATGCTTACTGGGTAAAAGGATTGAATTATAATCTGTTAAGTGTTTCATAGCTAAATAATACAGGTCTCCAAGTGGCATATGAAAATAAGAAGGAAAATATATTCAATGAATCAGGAAGGTTGATTGAAACCGATGAGCAGACAAAAGGTAAGCTTTTCTATCTTGATGACATTAACACCACTTGTTTAATGGCTAGAAATGAAGACATATGGATGTGGCACAAAATATTGTGTCATGTGAATTTTGAAAACATGATAAAGATAAGAAAAAAAAGGAATGTCAGAGGCTTACCAAGCACGACTAAGACTGAGCATATCATGTGCAAAAATTGTCAAAAAGGTAAGATGACAAAGTCTAGTTTCAAGAGTAAAAACCATACATCTAATGCAATTCTAGAATTAGTCCATACTGATCTATGTGGAGCCATGAGGACAAAGAGTTACTATGGAGATATGTATTTTATTCTCTTTGTTGATGATTATTCTAGAATGATGACATATATGTTCTTAAAAGATAAATCAAAAGCATTCAAGATGTTTAAATGGTATAAGGCTATGGTAGAAAAACAAAGTGAAAAGAAATTGAAATGCTTAAGGTCAGATAGAGGAGGGGAATTTACTTCAGATGAATTCACTAACTATTGCAATGAGCATGGAATTAAAAGACAGGTTTCTGCACCAAGAATACCATAGAAAAATGGAATTGCTGAAAGGAGAAATATATCAATTATTGACTATGCAAGAACATTGATGATTGAGAAGAGCATCACTCAAAATTTTTGGAAGGAAGCTGTAAGTACTGTTGTCTACACTTTAAACTAAGTACAACTGAGCTTTGGTATGGTCATACACCCAATGTAAGTTACTTTTAAATCTTTGGTAGTCAATGTTATGTTTTGAAGGATGATAGAAATGGAAAACTTGACTCCAAAAGTGAAGAAGGTATCTTCCTAGGGTATTCAACCAAAAGAAAGGCTTATAAATGTCTTAACAAGTCATCTATAAGATCATTGAAAGTGTAAATGTGAAAATAGATGAATTTGCAGAAAATAATGATAAGGAAAGAAGAAGAGAACCAGAGGAATACATCATGTTTTTTTATAAAGAACCTAAAAATCTACCCGAGAAACAATGTATCACTCCCAAGCAACAAGACATTGCACCCAAGCATCAGGATACAATTATCAAAAATTAGGAAAATCATCAAGATGATGTTCCAAGTGATGGAGATCAGAATGAAGGTCAAGAAGATGATTAGAATGATGAACATAGAGCTAAACTGAAACTTTCCAAGTATGCCAGAAGACATAATCCACATAATCAAATCATAGGAGACAAGAAGGATAGAATCAGAACAATAAGTAAGTCACTAAACACTAGATGTTTACTTTGTGATTTTGAGCCTAAATCTGTTAATACTACACTTGAGAATGAAGAATGGGTCAGTGATATGAAAGAATAAATAGAACAAATTGAGAAGAATAGTACATGGACACTAGTACTGAGACCAGATGACAAGAATGTCATTGGTACCAAATGGATATTCAAAAACAAGATGAATGAGAATGGATAAGTCACAAGAAACAAAGCAAGGCTAGTATGCAAGGGATATGCACAAGAAGAAGGTATTGATTATGGAGAAACCTTTGCACCTGTTGCTAGACTAGAAGGAGTTAGAATCTTACTTTCTTATGATGCATTCAAAGGATTCAAGGTATACCAGATGGATGTCAAATCTGCATTCCTAAATGGAATACTGGAAGAAGAGGTATACATTGAACAACTAGAAGGGTTTGTTGATCCAGACAAGAGAAACATGGTA
>MU226859.1:3470998-3488271 GCA_018584345.1 Thuja plicata
TTGGCTCTCAAAACATTTGCATCACCTCCATGTACAAGTTTCAACTTGTCCCACATTGTTTTTGCATTTTTGCAATCTTTGACATCCTCAAATTCAGCATCAGAGAGTGAGGCTGAAAGCTCTATAATGATGCAGTTATGCTCATGCTTTACTCTCAATTAATCTACTGTCAATGGTCCTTTAGGCAACACATATTCAGTATCTAAGTATTGAGTAATATCATTGCCAATACTTGATAAGTGAAGCTTTATCCTACTTTTCCATGAAGCAAAGTTGTCTTTGTTCAACTTGGGCACATCTCGTCTATTCATCTTGTGATCTTTACTTAGGTCTTTAAACCTTCCTTCTAAGCACACAAGATCTGATACCAATTGTTAGTAATAAATGAGAGGGGGGGGGGTGAATCAGTGGCCTAAAAAATTTATCCACCAATCAATACTTCTCAAATTATTAAGTCCCTACAAGATGTATGCCTTTGAAATACTTGAAACAAATAATTGTCTGTCGATTTACCTTGTCTGTCCTTATTCTCCTTAATAACCGATAAGCAATAAATTGTATTTACTGATACTCAGTAAATATGTAGGGTATACCAATCAATCCATAAATGCATATGTAGAATGTAAAACAATAAAGTAATAAACCATACACGTATAACACAAGGATTTTAACGTGGAAAAGGGAAAAACCACTGGGACCGGTACCCCAAATTTTCACTCTTCTAAAGTGAGTCCTGTTAGGAGCCAACCCTATTAAAGGTTACAAACACATGGTTAAGTGAAACCTTGTTAGAGGATTTTTATACATAGGTTGTCACTTAGTATCTGGCATCTATGCTACCATCCTTGAATCAGTCTCATGACTCTCAATAGGCTTTATGCTAATCTTAGGACCATCCTTGAATCAACCTTCTTCTTAGACTGTCAATAGGCTTTAGGTAAGACCGATGCTACTATCATGAGTCAACCTTTTGGAAATCTGTTAGGATATACCTCAATTAAAAAATACTGTTAAGTCCTGCTTTGTTAAGAGACTTAATGCTTCAATGGTTAAAGTGAAACAAACTGACCTATTTCTAATACAACTGAATTGCCGATTTTTAGATCTATTTACTTAAAATATCTTTCTAATCTATGTATCAATTCAATTCCTTTGTACTTAACTCTTTCTGCTCTGTGATGCTATGCTTTTCTGTTTGTCGGTGTCTGCAGAATTCTTTAGCTCTCCCTTAGCTTGATTGATCAAGACTGCATGAAGTTTATCCTTCATCAGTTTCTCTTCAACATATTCTATTAGTTCACTCCCCCGTGTATCTGATTGCTTGTGAGAATGAATTATGCTGGTCTCTGAAATAGAAATGATATCTGTTAATTCTTGGTTCTTGATTCTTGATTCTTGGCGTGAAAAACAATCCAGCCAAGTTGATTTGCGGCTTTAACTCCTGATTTATCTCATAGTTATCTTCTTTCTAGTTGTACAAATCACTTACTTAACCATGGTCTAATAAAAAAAATGAAACAACCAGTTGATTCTATCGTTTAGCTCTGCTAGCTAGATATTTTTTCATTTTCTGATCTCTCTATTCCATCAGTCAATTCTACAGTTCGTCGCTAGTGACAACTTCCAGTTCTATCGGTGTAACTTTAGTTAGCTTCTGGATCTCCATCTGTTGGGCATCATTGGATCTTTCTCGTCGGGAAACACTATTTTTAGCTCATCAGGCATCCTTTGATTCTGCTTAGTCAGGCAATACTGTCTTCTGCTCGTCGGGCATCACTGTGATTTTATCTCTGTATCTATCGATGGTGTGCACTCTGTCGGTGTAGTATGTCACTTAGTGAATACTTGACTTTTATGCATTGTTGAAAGCATAAACTTTATTCCATTGATTCTCTGAAGTCTTTGGCATTATGTACATGACCATACAGATGATATCAAGTTGACATCAATGACAATACAAACCATTAACTAATTTAATGTCTTGCATCATCTTCAACTTAATATTATCAAACATTCAATCAGTTACATGTCATCATCATCTCTCAGTCTACTACAGAAGCAGAGTATGTGGATACTGCTACAAATTGCTCCAATATTGCATGGATCAAATAGTTGCTGGAAGGTATGAATATGAAGATTATTCAACCACTAATTATCTATTGTGATAATACCAGTGCAATTAACATTTTTGAGAATCCAGTCATGCATGCTAAGACTAAGAATATTGCTATCAAGTATCACTATCTAAGAGAACAAGTGCAAGAAAAGGAGGTGATATTGGAAGATGTTGAATCAAAGGAAAAACTAGCTGACATATTCACCAAGAAATTAATGAAAGATACATTTGCGTACCTAAGACAGAGACTAGGGGTCCAACCCTTATCTATCGGTCAGTAAGCTGACTAGGAGGCTACATCAACATACACAATCAGAAGATCATTAATGTTGATGAAAATACCAAGATGAACAACAATAGATACATTTGTACACAACAAGGTACAAGTATGCACCGAACACAAGAGACATTATATTGCTGATGGATAGGGAAATTCAAGGAATATATTCTATAAAGGGATGAAAGATGATATAGAAGAAACTTGTTTGGCATTTTTGTCAAAGGGAGAGATTAATTATCTCATTATCAGATTATCTCATTGATTAGAAAATATTATATCATTATCCATGAAGAGAATTTACTAAGAATCAAAAGGAAGAGTTAATCAATATTCAAAGGGAGAGATTGATTACATATGAAATATCCATCTAAGGGAGAGAAGTAACAAAGGGAGAGAGTTCATAAAAAGGGAGAGATTGCTGTGAAAGGAAAAAGAGATTATCAAGAAGAGGAATATTCAAGGCAAAGAACATATTAGGACAGTGACATTAGATTGTACATCTATCCAGTGAAGGGATTGAAGATTGAAGAAACCACTCAGCAAGAAAAAAATCAAAGCTATTTTGAGCTTACCGAGAACCAAACATTTGTAATAGTTACAATAGGAAAGATTGATGAAAATATTATATTTCATATTGCATTAGTAATAGTATAGTATGATAATGTAGTGTGTTTCCATCAATGCCAAAGGGAGAGATTGATGACATGTAACTGATTGAATTTTTGAAGATTTTAATTTGATCACCGAAATGCAAAAAGATAATGCAAGACATCAAATTAGATAATGAATTGTATTGTGATTGATGTCAACTTGATATAATCAAAGTGTCAAAGACTTCAGAGAATCAGAGAGATAAATATTATGCTTTCATTAATGCTTAAAAGGAAAGCATTTACTATGTGACTTCAAACACCGACAACTAGTGGAACCCAACAGACATAGATCACCGAAAGTTAAGTCACAGTGATGCCCGAGAAAGAAACCTGACAAGAAGAATCAAAAGCATACCTGACGGCCAGAATCACAGTGTAACCCGATGGATAGACAACCCTGATGGAGAAGCCCAAGGAGAACTGGAGTGTTGACCGAAGCTATCAAAGAGTTAAAACACCAAAGTTAACTGGAGTTCAAAAATGACAAAATATCTAGCTGGCAGATCTAAATATAGACTTAACTGGTAGTTATCATTGTTTTCATCGACAAGATAAAGCTAGAGATAAGTAAAGGATTTAAATTTTTTTTTCCAGTTGGCAAGAAGATCTTTGCGAGATAAAACATGAGTTTTGATTTAAGTCATATTGGCTAAGATTACGGATCACGCCAAGATCAAGAAAATCAATAACATAGAAACGGTGATATCATGTCTATAAAGAGACAACTTAATTCATTATGAATTAAGGGGAGTGAATGAAAAAGAGGATGCTAGAGAGAAATTGATGAGGAACAACTTCATACAATCATGATCAATCAAGCTAAGGAAAGAGCTAAATATTTTTGCAGACACCGAGAAATAGAGCAAAACATCATCGAGCAGAACAAAAGTGGAGAAAAGGTATTGCAAAGATATATTGATTAGATTGGTTTAATGAGCTTACAATAGATATGAAAATATACAAGTATAAGTTGTATATGTGAACAAATCATACTATTTCAGTTTAGCCATTGATTTAGAAAGTCTCTTAATCGAGCAAGATTTAAAGATCTTTTCTATATTGAGATGCATCCCAAGGAGTATCCAAAAGTTTGGTCATGAAGATAGCATGAGATGCCAGATACCATTTGACAAACCAGAAGAGTTTAGACAAAGAAGGTAGCATGGAAATGCTTGATATTAAGTGACAAACTAATCTTTTAAATCCTCTAACAAGGTCACACCTAATAGTGTGTTTGTAACCTTTAACAGGGTTGGCTCTTCACTGAGCTCACATCAAAAGAGTGAAAATTTTGGGTTACCGGTCCCAAGTGGTTTTTCCCTTAATAGCGTTTCCACGTTAAAAATCCATGTGTCAATGTGTTCATGAGTCAGTACTTTAGTGTTTTTCATTACACATAGCTAATCTGGATTGATCGACATACTCTAAGTAATTTACAATTTTTTAGTAAATTGAAAGACTTCTGTTCGGTAAACATAAAGAATAAGGTTTAACAAAGCATTCTGAGCAATAGTAATTTGATAAGCATATTTGAAGGCATTCATCTTATAGGAATGAAGATAACTAGAGGCTTAATATTGTGGTACTAATTTTTTGGGTTGATTAATTGGAATATTTTTGCGGCCACTGATTCACCCCCCTCTCAGTTATTACTAACAGTTTCAGTCAGGGATATAGGAGACTAGTTAGACTATGATAATTCAATAAAAGATTTCAGGTCTTTGTTGAATTGAAATGGTGTATATGTTGAAGTTAATTGTATACAAGAACATGATTCATTATACTTAATACAAATACTCTAGATTCAAATCTCTCCTATGTGTTTATTGCTTGAGTTACGAGTCTTTTGATTCATTGCATGGAATCTATCTGTGTATATATTATTATTCCTCAAGGATTAAATTAAAGATAGCTATGAATAATGCATAAATTCATCTGGTGTGCACAAGGATTTTTTTAAGAAGTGTGGGTTTGGATTAGTTGTATTCAAGGCTTTGAATTTTTGATAGTAGTTGGTTTTTGTATATTTCATTTGCCTCTATGATTATTACCCAATAAATAAGGCACTGATCAGAGATTAGCGTTTGTTATAGTAACACATGTTTGACTATATTCTATCTTTTATAAATAAAAATTATTTCAAACCATTTTAGTATTATGTGTTGTATGTCCTTTATGATAATTGATAACTAATGAATGAATGGTTATCATTCTACCTTTCTTATCATTTTTCTATTTTTTAAAATCCAGAAGGAGTGTAAGTTTTGAATATTAAGCTGGATTAGGTACACCCGCCTTGGTCTTGCAAAGCCAAAAGTGCAGAGGGCAGTGTTTTCCCTATAGTTGGTCCAGTTACCATAGATTTCCCCATATTCGGAACTAACCATTCCTCAAAGCATATCTATAGGTATATTAGTTGCTTGTCAAGCATAAAATCATTTTAAACACTAACAACTACATCATCATATATCTCAAAAAAATCATAATGTTCATGTAAAATGACATAAAAAAAGAGAATAATCATAGTATCTGGGAAGGGGTATATCAAAGTACATCATCAAAATACATCAAAGTACTCAAGGGATAAATACATGTGTGCATCATCAAAATATGATCTCATGAATAAATAAGGCCTATGCATGACTATCACTAGAGGTGTGGGCCTCACCATTAATTTCCTGTTGTCCCTACACCCATGGATGGCGCTGTACCACCCCTAGTACATGTACCTAACATATGGCCCACCTAGAAGCATGGGAGATGGACCTATCACCTTGCGGATCTCTAACTGGCCTATCTATGAGCCACAACTCTATCTCAAGGCCTATGAGAATGATGGTATGCGTCTATCTACTATCATTGATAAAAAGAAAGTTACATGATAGTAATACACCCTACCACTATGATATGAAATATCTCTCATACCATCACAAGTCACAAACTATGTGGAAGTCCCCTCTAATGTCTTGGCTATCTCCTCTTCTTTCCTACGTGCCTCAATAGCCTTATATTTGTTGACACTATGAATAGAAAGCTTTGACACCATATACCATATCCTACCCTCGGCAGTTTCCAAATCACCCTGTACTTGTCCAACTTATGAATGTAATATTTAAAATGAGTCATTTAGTGCTTTGATATGTGCATCCTTATAGGGAGGGGCAAATTTGATAAAAACCCGATGACCAGACGAACTTGGTTGATCTGGGACAATCTGTGCACCATTAGCCTATGGGTCATCCAGCAGAACACCTGATGCAGTCTATGGTTCATCATGTGCTACATAATCCTATATGAAATCTTGTGAAACCCTATCATGTGTGTCATCCTTTCTATGAGCACCATATCTACTCCTCTAAATTATCCACCCACAATCAAGAATATCATCTGCTCTCCACCCTGGTGCCTATGGACCACCACCTCCACCACCTCCACCTCTACCACCTGTACCACCACCTTTACCACCACCACCTCTACCACCTCTATCTCCACATCCACCTCTACCACCTTCACCACCACCTCCACCCCCACCTCCCCTTGTTTGACCTCTACACCATTGAACCCCTTCTCTCTGACAGGGTGGATGATCATCATCATTACCATCATCCAAGGGTGGACCAAGCTCATCCAATGTTGTCAATAACCCCATATAATCCCATGCAACTAGTGACAATCCTTGATACTCCTAAAGGGCAGTCTCAAAATAAATAGTCCACCCCCAAAGGGCCCTATCCTAATTTGTATGTACATAGATCAAAATGCCCTGGGGCATACCCTGAATCTGACCATACTGTCTCATTATCCGGGTCCAAATGAACCTCTCAATAAAAAATGGAGTATGACCAATCAACTATGTGGACATGAACACATATGACACCTCTTTCTGGTCCTCTTCCCATGACTCACAATCTAGGTACAGTTTCTAACATATCATATCAATGTCATCTAACACTCATCTCCAATACTTGAGGTTGCCCATCTTGGGTTGGAAAACTATCCCCCTATAGCTAAATATGTAAGGGTGAGTCTATGCTTAATCCATATTTTCAATAGGATGAATGACTTTGATATGATCCTAAGCCCATAAATATAGGAGCATCACTCCTACTAACAATCTCTGAGCTCCTAGTACACAATATTGCCAACAATAGGTATCCTAAGGATATGATATGTGTCCTCTGGTGTCATAGTAATATCACTAGTAGGAAGGTGGAACTTGTTGTGGTATCTATGTCATCGCTCTACTAGGGATATAAATAATCCCCTATTTACTCGATACTAAGTCATATTGAGTAAAGATGCTAATCCACATGTCAAAATTACTACACGTTGAGGTTGTGATAATCTATCTCTCAGTCAAAATATCTTGGCGTAGTGACCCTGTGTCATCAATACACCTAGACCAGCCTATCAAACAAAACATTGACAAGTCAAACATCTATCAATCATCTAAGAAATCAAATCAAACATTAGATATCTTATCCTCTCAATGAGATTTCTATCAATCTCTATGAGTACATCTATCATTGACTCTCTACATTGTGAGGTCAAATCAACCTACCTATTATCAAAAATAAAAAAATCACAACAAAAATTGTTGACTACATCATCCAAAAATCTCAAACATCTACTTTCAAGCTTAAATGCAAAATATTAAAGCTTAGATGTGAACAAATACCATTTGCAAAACTTTGCAAAACAAATGCGCAAAAATATTGCATATATGCAAAAATATGACAGATGCAAAATAGTTTGAGGTAAATGCGAACATGTTTTTATCCTATGAAAACTTTTGCTACATGAAAAATTTCCCTAATCATATGTGAAAAACCTTATCAAAACCTTAACTACCTAAAAAAAAATGCAAAAAAATAGATAATCTATGCGAAAAATGTTTTACCATATGCAAAAAACTATTTGTATATGCGAAAAAATAGAGAAATACAATAGATTTCAAATTAAAAATATACGAATTTCAACACAAAATCAATCATATCAATAACATGAAGATCGAGAAATGGGTACATACCAGAGGATCATACTGTGGCAGCCTATGATGATGTCAAACTTTCTTGAACCCGTGGTTAGCATACGGGATCACCATCTTGCCAGCTAGATGCTCTCTCTGTACAAAGGTAAAATCTCCGGACGGGCATGTAACAAAGAATAGTAAATAATGAGTTTCACTCCTTTTTAGAAACCCATTTGACCTAATGGGTATTTTGTGGCATTATTTAATAAACCAATTTCTACACATCATTAATCTAATTCATCCATGGCATTATTTTAATCAAATTTAATTAGAACGTAAATTGAAATCACTAAAAATCATAAAAAAATCATTTTTAAAAAAAAATCATAAAATAATAAAAAACTCTTAAAATTGCAAAAACATTTTGATTTACCTCCCAGGGGGGCATACTCACATAAAAACACAAAATTTTCATAATTGGGGCATCAAATGTCAAACTTTTAAATATGGACATCTAGGGGATCAAATTCCAAATCGGGAACATCTATTCAATCAAATAATCATTATCATATACCAACGTGTTGCTTGCACGGTGATTCAAAGAGGGGCAAAATGTATACACCTAAAAATGGTCAAAATCAAACATTAATTAAATTAAAGTAATTTAATTAATAAAATAAAATTTCTTCTATTATGTAATTGAATTAAAGATTTAATTATATAGTTAATTTTAAATAATTAATTCGTCACATCACTCAATTAATTCCCCATTCATAAATAAATTCCAACTCATTCACATATTAAATTCCACATCATCTATGACTATAATAATTAATTATTATGAATTAATTAAATCTTAATTTCTCTCACAACCACAAAAGGACAAAATGATAACTTACAACCAATGAGAGAAAAGCACAAGGATCACCAAATTTCCTTTGCTATCCTAGTCATTCAATCTCAGCAAGCAATCTTGACCATTCATTCCTCAACTAACTAACTTGACCATGGTTAGACATAACTCACCCCCAAGACCTTAGAAAATTCTATAAATAGGGAGCATTTCTAGTTCATTATCATCCACTTCCATTTAGAGAAATTGCATAATGTTATTTTGTGTATTCATCACCAATTGAGTATCAAAATAATGACCAATTTTCATTGCATTGCATTTAGTTTAGTTGTTGTCATAGTTAATTGTGCAATGGCCATCATTTTAGGTTAAATCTTTAGCATAATTTAGCTTAAATTGTTCCTTAATAGCTTACATTTTAGCATCATCTTACATATTTCATATTAAAACAACATAATATTGCATAATTGATCATTTTAGCTTGCATCATTTCATCATTTATCAGATCTTAAGGATTCATCTATGAGATCTTATTTCCACTGAGAGAAAATAAATAAGATTAGAGAGAAATGAGACACTCTTAGATAGGTATTTCATGTTATTTGTCAATGCTTTATCATAATTTGGACTAACTATCTCAACTAATGTTTCATTGTGTGTGTGACAAGTTTTCTCACATACACATGGGTGGGGTAGTTCATCTCATGATGCATGACCTTTTGGGACTTATATGCAATCACTCATCCCTCCTACATAAGAACTGCCCCACACCCTCCAAAGATACACCCGTGCACACTATGAACTCACCTGCAGTATCTAGTACTGCCAAGATAGGTGAAATGGTCAACCACTCCTTAAGAGCCTGAAATGCTGACTCATAATAAATGTACCAAAAATTTTTGTCCCTTTCCCCTGAAGAGAAGTGATAGGGTGTGCCAACCAAGAAAAGTCCTTTACAAATCGATGATAGTAACCTGCTAAACCCATGAAACTACAAACCTCAGGAACATTAGTCGGTGTTGGACAATCCATAATATCTTAGATCTTTGAAGGATCCATAAAAATAACCTCACCTAAGATGATATGCCCCAAATACTTCACCTCAATCCAGAAGAACTCACATTTGGCTAGGTTTCTAAATAATTGAGGGTCACAAAGGCATAGCAAAAATTGATGCAAATGATCGTCATACTCCTCCATAGTCCTCAAGTACACTATTTAATTTCATCTAGAAACACAAAGACAAAATGATCAAGATAGGTGTTGAACATACTATTCATTAAAATCATGAAAATATATGGTGCATTGGTCAACCCAAAAGGTACAACCATATACGGATAGTGATTGTATCGAGTGTGAGAAGTTGTACAATGAATATCAACCTCATGGATATGAAGCTGATAGTATACTGACTTAAGATATATCTTCAATAACACTCTCACCCCCTTCATCTGATCGGATAAGTAACCGATCCTAGATAAGGGATAATGATTCTTCACCACCACATTATTCAACTATTGGTAGTCAATGTATAAATGCAAGTATTCATCCTTCTTCCTCACAAAGATGATTGGTGCTCCCCAAGAGGAAACATTGGGATGAATATGGCCCTTGGCCTCTAACTGCAAATGAAGCTCACTAAAATCCTGATTGATCATATGATAAGTTTCTCAAGATATAGGCTCAGTTATGAGAATTAGATCAATACAAAACTCTATGTCATATTGAGGTGGCATACCTAGAATCTAACTTGAAAATACATCTAAAAACTAATAAAGCAGTGGGTGATCATCAAGAGACACCTCTTAAATTTGAATCCCATCAAGGTCACTAATAGAGACTGTAAATAACTAACAACCCTATCACATACTCTGCTTCAGTTATGTGGTTGAGATCATACAAAGTGAAATAGGTCTTTGGACGCATACAATCTCAACATTCACACCTATGTCACATACACACTATACCGACTTGCACCGACAATCTTTACTTGTCTAGTGGGAAGATAACAAATCCATACCCAAAAAATTCCATATGAGCCAAAGGGTAGGATATGAATATCTACGGTGGTGGTGAAGGTTCCCAAATCCAACACACAACCAACAAATGAGGGAGTCCATGATCACTCTAGAATTTGTGGTTGACTCAACTTGCCAACTATTAACCTGTCATACTGCCACTAGCCCACATCACTCCATAAGGAAGGGGGAATAAAGGAATCTGACACACTAAAATTAAATAGAATAGATGTAGATATACCATCTAACACACCTTTAGTCTCAACAATTGTGCCTTGATTCTCAAATTGATGGTTATCAATTTCCACAAATACTCTATGGGATCTACCTACATCACCAATAGTAGGGTTTGAAGTAGCCTGCTTCCAACTAGCCCATGGAACAAATCTCTAAGGACATTGAGTTTCCCTATGACCGTGTTGACCACAACTGAAACATGCCCCCACATTGTAGCCATGCCCTATGAAAGGCACACTAGACTGTTGAAAACTCCCCCTACTGGAACTCAGTTGAACACTCCAAGGTGATTATCTCTTTTGAATCTTCCTACTATAATACTAAGAGTGATCTCTAGATGTCAGGGTACTTGACCTATGGCCACTTTTTTGACCCTGAGAATGACGCTTCCTATGATACTGCTGACAACGTGTCCTAGGTGGTGTCGAATATGCTCTAGAAGAACCTACAAGATGTACTTGTGTACTCTATGCAATAGATCCAGAAGGTTGTACACTATGAACTTGTGCATCTATCCTGCTAATAAAACCCCTAGAGATGTTATCCTTAGCCAATCTCACCTTTTTAATAAAGATAGAAAGAGTCCTAGGTTGGTGAAGATGAATGTCTCCAATGATATGGCCATTAAGGCTCTGAATAAAATGTTATACCAAGATAGGCTTATCATGTGTATAACTAACATACTTCCTCAACTCAAAGAACCTATGCTCATGCTGATCCAATACTATAGTCCCTTATCAAAGATGGTAAAACTCACCAGCATGTGCCTTTGGTAGTGGTAAAAAAAGAAATTCTCTCAAAATTGCTCCTAAAAAATCTCCCATGAATCAGTCACAATATCAAATTGGAACTTCTACTCCTCTATATGCCACCAAGTAGATGAAAATATCCTAAGGTAGACAATGGAACACCAAGATCTAGTGTTTCTCACATAAGGGTGCATAGTACAGCAACATCCAAGATCTAAAATCCAAGTCTCAGCCTTAGTACCACTGCAAGATCCATCAAAAGTAGGTGGAGGGGACCTCAATAGGTCTCTCATATGTCCTAAAAGAATAGAATCCTCTCCTACCAGTTTCCTCTCTCTCATATGCTCTAATCTAGAGATAGTCAAGGTACAAGAATACTCACACTCTCTCCTCTCCTCCCGTTGACCATGATTAGATAATTGAGACTCCCCATGGTGAGATAACTCTTGATGAGTTCCCAACCAAGTAATAAGTTCCTAAAGTAACCGAACCAATTAAGGATTCCCATCATTACCACCATAACCCTCTCTTAGGTCCTCATGGTGATCCTCATGCTACTCTTCTTCCTAATTCTCTTCCTTGTGATGTTCCTCCCCATGGTCATCTCAATGGGTATTTTTTCAACCACCTCTACCCCTAGGAAGCATCCTTTAGAGAAAAAAAGAAGTGAATTAGATCCAACATACAACATATCTAACAAGCCACGCTAAGGAAATAAATAATGAATGATAACCATCAGAGGTGAAAAACACAAAACCATATCACTCACACCAAACACAATGGGTACATATACATGAGAGATCCCAACATGTGAACATTGGCTTTGATACCAAATGTAATGCCTCACCAAGTAACCCTCAAAACTTAGGGTTAAATATGCACTAACAATATATTTTTTGAAATATGTACTAACATCATGAGCATGAGTGCAATGCAATAACAACATTGCATAAGAATAGATATAATAATAAACAAAAGTAAACCACTATTGTCGCATGATATTGCACAAGAGGAAGATTCAACACACTTCCAAGGGTTCCATGAAAACCCAATACAAACAAGAATGAGAAATTTAGGTTCAAGTCACAACGTGAGAGGTTAGGCTATGTCCACAATTCTCATGGGATAGAACTAGACCATCAGCCATGGTCACCAAATGAGGAAACAAGTCCATTTTTAGCATAATCCAAAATAAGGCTCACATTAATCCCAAATCAAAAAGTGATCATAACTATACCAAACTGAATTGGAAAACTGAATGAAGATATAAAAAAATGATGTCATAAATGCAAGGAATCTAACCATGGAGTTTATTTCTACAGACATCCAAGAGAACAAAAAATTGTTGTAAATGTGCAAAAGAAGTTTCAAAATGAATGTGTAGTTATGATAATTGTTTGGGTAGAGCATGAAGGAATGCATAGGTCTGTAGAAATATATACTTGAAATAAAACCACTATTGGCTCCAACGCATGGCTAAAATATGAAAAATTTCACACTGGGGAGTACCATATACATGAAATCAAGGCTAGACATGATAAAGTCATAGTCATCATAAATTAGATCTATTCTACTGAGCATAAATACATATATGTACACAATCACTAAAATAGAATGCAAGGGATAGAATGAGAACATCATCCTTGAACTATACCATTGGAAGTAGTCTTCCAGTTTTACACTAGTCCCTAGAAGTCACGTGCAATGTCACCCAATCATGTGGTACCCTCAATCTTACCTCACTGTGCATGCAGAGATAGTCACCTAGCCACACACAAGAATGGATAACAACCATTCCAAGAAAGTGTAGAACTCAGGGAATGGTAGGATGATCCCAATGTAAACACACATATGTAAAAACCATAATGCAGGCACACCAAGGTCACTACTCAAACCTATACAAGGTATAATGATAGACTCAAGAATAGAGTGCCATCATAACATATGGAAGCTCGTGTGGCTTCAAGAAATATGTTTCTCATCAAGGATACTCTACTAAGTCATATCAATGTCTGAGGATGACAAGGCTAGTCTATACTATATAAATATTATTAGATAGAAAGGAAAGGACATATCATATCAACATCCTCAAACGATGACAATATAGTCACATTAAGTCTTGTATTATGTTTTACCACATTAATTATTTAAGACATATGTTCTTATTAAGAACTATGATATGGTTACCCTAGGGCCCCTTTGTGCCTCGACCTACCATGGAGAGCCACTCCATCCCAATAGTATACACCATCCATAAATAATGCAATAATGAAAAAAGGGACTCCATATCAAAAATCAAATGACAAAGAAATCTCTATTGGACTCATCCCAGAGGATGGGTCCCTAAGGATCTAGATAAGACACACTCAATTGTTCTTTTGATGTGGTATCAACACAAACACCTCTAAATCAAGATTTGATAAAAATAAAATATCAAGAAATAACCAATAGAGAAGATTATGTAGGATCTTGGAAATCTTGCATCAACCAAAAATATGTTTTTTTTTCTTGTTTGATCAATCTCTGAGTTTCTGTCTACAATCATTTAGTTAGCATATTTTGCAATTATGATCCTTACAATGTGTTCATATCATCATGTGGAATCTTTTCCTATGATCGCAAATCATTTGGTTACTTCACACTTGAGATCTTGCAGATTCTTGGAAGGAATATATTGTTCTTCATATTTTCTGAACAATTTGTGTTCTTATTGGTGCAGGAGCACACCTAGGCTAACCTCCATAGTTGTGATGTTTTGGCTTGTAATTGACATTGGCCAAGTCAAGATAGTTGTTTACTTTGGACTTTAGAAGGTCATTGCATTGTGGACTAGGTGAGTTAGTCATTAGGACTAAGGTCACCAAAATAGTCATTGTTAGTAGCTTTTTAATTTTCTTAGGTTTAGAAGCTTAGTGATGGATTTGAGATTTGAATGTGTCCTAAACACATAAATGTTGTCATAGAGATGCTTGGAGGCCATTAATGAATTTGGTTCCTTGAAATATAGAGGATAGAGGCCCTAAAACTTAGCAAGTTGGCATAATGGCAAAGATGCCAAAAGTTGTTACAATGTTGTCATGACAACATTTGCAATAATTGCAAATGTTGCATGCAACATTTGGTTAATTTGGACCCCCCTAGAAGATAAGAGTGGGATATCAACCAATAGTCCCTAAAAACATGGAAGATGGCATCTAATGTATGTAGAGGCTCAAATCTCATCAGTAGAGATGATGGTAAGAAATATTGTTTTTTGAATATAGCTCTGCAACTCTGATTTTGTGAAGAACCTGAGAATTTCATTGTGACAGTGCTATCATATGGAGTAAAAGATTTGAACTAGTGATTTTTTTGACTTCATTAGATAGTTATAAGACTTTTCCATTCAGTAAGATAGTTGTTTTAAGTTAGTCTAAGGTCTTAGATAAATTGTTTTTAGTTTAGGAAGCTCACTAGTCCTATCCTGACCAGTCTGTCATTTCATGGCTCCCCCATGAGATCTAACCATGGGATATTTCTAAGGATAGGTGGAAATGTTAGGGGAGTCATTTTTCTATACATATGTAGAGGTAGGAGTCTTGTGGAGTTGAGTTTCTTTTTTTAGTGCCAAGCCCTAGGCGAGCTGACAGTGCCCGGTTAGAGGTTTGGAGATGAAAAAGTGAGCATTTCATGCGGGGAAGGAAAGTAAAGTATAGGGTAAGAGTAGAAATAGGTGGGATATGACCTAAAATTACACTATTGAGAGATTTAGTAACTCACCAATCCATTTGGTCCAGTTTTGAAAAAGAAAATAGTCAATTCCTACTAATTAGGCCTATTAGCCCTATTGGTCCTAGATAATAGGAACCCTATGTATGGAGGGCTTAGGAGACTAAAAATTTCAAAATATTTTATGAAATGATAAAGGGTATATGAATGTGGGATTATTTTTTCAAGATCTTTGGGAAAGTTTTGAAAGAATTGGGAAAAGGTCTCTGGAAAAGGCTACAAGGAATTAGGCCTAATTAGGCTTCTTAGGGTCTCAAACTTGATCTCGACTAAAAAGGATTAAGAGATCCATCAAAATGGAGTCAAATGGGAACATATGTATGGTTTCCAAAATTTTTAGTACCCCTATAATGATTTGTGAATACTAGAGTGGAGTTGACACTTAGATCCTTCTAAGTGTAGGAGAAGAAGTGAAGTGCCCAAAGGGTGTTAGTCTTTCAAAGGTGAAGCACAAAGAGTGAGGGTCTTAGAGAAGAGTTGGATTAGGAATTAATTAATCATCTAAGCCTAATAAGGACCTAGAGGAGAGTAGGGTAATTGAAGAACACAAATAAGACCTTCTTAGAAAATTGTGCAAGCAAACCCTTGGAACACTCACACCACTTATGATCTTGCGAAGGTTTTCCCGATTGGCGAAGCTTAACGACTCATTTCTTGATGATATTACATATGTGGCCAACCTACCTGGGGGATCAGTATTATTATTTCTTTCCTTGGAAGTAGATCCTAATAATTTGCGTCTTGACCTATATTTTGTAATACATTTTCCTATTTTTGGGAAATGTTATCTTTCTAGGCCAACCTGATGTTTGCAATGACTTTATAAGCTTATGGATTTCTTCCTTAATGAGGGGAATTGATAACCAAAAATGGAAAATCTCATAAGATTTTTTTTCCAAAGCTGAATACTAAGGATATTGTAAGGATTTATGATTGTAATCAGGCCTGTATGTTTATCATGTATGACTACATGTTTTTGATTAAGGTAAAAGCAGGTTTTGAAGGGAACCCCGAAACCCTTTAAAAAAACAAAGAAAGGAAAGGAAAAAAAAGCCCCACGAGCAACAGACTGGCCCAAGGATGGGAACAATCAACAGAGGGTCAAAACCCAGATTTAGCAACAATTACATTCAAGACAAAAAGCACAAAAGAACAGCAGGAAAGAAAACAGAGAGGAAACCCACCAGCACCAAAATCAGAGAAAAGAGTTCAGAAGGCTTTCAAAGTCCACCAGCTGAGTCTTCATAGTCATCACATTCTCTCTCAGCTTCTAGAGGTCTGGATCTTCATTCTTCTGCACCTTGGATCTAGTGCGAGTTCCAGGTCTCGAGTGCTGGGAAGAAACAGGGTGATCAACATTGTCTTTATTATTTTCCAGCCAATTGCTCAGAGAAATCAGATTCTCGAGCGTAGCCTTCATTCCAGTGTTAACCAGCGTGAGAAAGTGTTTCAGCATTTCTTCATTCCCATTAATCTTCTTCTGAATGGGAATCATTGCTACTTCAACAACATTTCTAATTTTTTCCTCAACTTCATCATTAACAGAAGCGTTGTGATTTTGGGAGATATCATTCCTGATAATATTAATGGTTTCCTCAATCATGGAGCTCTTGTTCTCCAGTTTAAT
>MU226859.1:3493795-3507199 GCA_018584345.1 Thuja plicata
TGAGGACTATTTAGACCTCTTATATTCCAAGATATTATCTTCATTTAATGAGTTGGGGAGAAAATCTCTAGGATAGTAGATTGCTTACCATCCGCTATACTCTGTTTTGCTTCTAGCTCTCTGATAGATTTCTGTGAAGGCCTGGCTCTTCCTCCCTGGGAAGAACCAACATCTGATTTTTTCCTTCTAGTTTGGACTCCCCCTGGAGGGGTTGATTCTGATATCTTCCCTGGTTTTTGGGCTTTTAGGTTTAATCCTCCTTTCTTAGTAGATGTATGACTACATGTTGTAGATCCATTGTATATTATTTTCTGATAATAAAGAAGACTGATCTTGCATATATCTCTGCTGTTGCTTGTGGTTTCCATTGTGTGACTCATGTTGCAAGGATAGGATGGATCTCTTTGAGTTCTCTCCATCCTTGACTACACCAAGTGGTATCAAAGAAACTTTTTTTATTCTGTTGAAGAATATTGTGGTTCTTGAGCATGTGAATTCCAAGTTTGATCTATTATGGGGTGGCAGAAAGAGTATCTAACCCACAATTGTATAGGATTTGTGTAGGATAGCTCATAGAAGAAATTATAGAGGTAGAAGGGGAGATGTAGATCCAGTTGTTTTAGATATGTTGAGACAAATTGTAGCTAGATTGGATGATGTTGAAATGGCCCAGAGAAGAGGTTGACATATTGAGGATGTAAGTGATGAAGAAGAAGAAAGAAATGAGGAAGAAACTGAAGGAGGTGAAGAGAAACCTAAACATAAACTTGAACAAGGAGATGATAGGTTTATAAAATCCCTAACTAGAGTGAATGCAAAACCACATTTCAATCCACCTGATTATGATGGTAAATTTGATTCAAATGAATTGCTAGATTGGATCATTGAGATGGAGAAATACTTTGATTATGAAGGCACAAATGAAGATAAGAAGGTGAAGTATGATTGCATGATGTTTAGAGGAAATGAATATCTATGGTGGGATCATTTGCAGACTAATAGGAAAAGAAGACACAAGGATAAAATCAAATCATGGGACATGATGGTGAATAAATTGAAATCTAAGTTTTTACCGGCTAATTACCAAGTAAGTTTGTTTAAAAAGATGCATAATCTAAAGCAAAAGGATCTTAGTGTGAATGAATATATTGAGGGATTTTATAGGGTGGATATCAAATCTAGTCATTTTGATGATGATGTTTAAAGAGTTGCAAGCTATCTGAATGGTTTGAGGAGATCTATTCAAGATGAGATTAGTTTGGTGAATTTATAAAGTGTAGAGTAATCTTACCAATATGCCCTAAAAGATAAAGAGAAGTTGAACAAAATACATGAGAAAAGATAAAGAGGAAGAGGTGAAATATTTTAGAGATGAAGAAACTCGAATAGTGGAATATATTATTTAGATCATGTTGGCAAGTGATCAACTTTGGTAAACATGATTCACTTTTTGGTTGTCATTTATGGCAACACATATGGGTTTAAGTTTGATTACTTTGAAGATAAGTTTTGATATTTCAAAATTGACTAAGTATAGTAGTAGAGATACATAAGTATTTTGGATGCTGAAGATAGAGATCGATGAATTAGGGAAAGCGATCTTAGAGGCAGGTAGTATGGAGTATGTTTGACCTCCACCTAAGATTGGGTTAAGTATGTGATGATTTAGAAGGATTTAAAGATAGACATACTGCAGAATAAAAATGATACAGAGCAGTTGGACAACATCGAAGATTGAGGGAGTATAACTTGGACTCCAGGCAATCGAAGTTGTATTTTGGTTGTTGATAACCTAGATATTGACCATTCAAGAGCACCGACTATGCATTTAATGTTTACTATATTAAATGTATTTTGTATTGATGGATGACTTAGTAATATTTGTAATATTCATACTGAGAGTCGACTTTGTAAAGTTGAGAGATATGTATGTAAGATCTTTTTGGTAAAGATTGTATGTAGTTTTGTAATAGTTATCTGGGAGAGAAGATATGCGAATGAAAGAGCAGAGAAACACAGAGATAATTGAAGAACTATAAAGGAAATATCAAAGCATTAGTGATGCTTGTTTTGTTCATGACTGAGAAATTTTTGTAGCTGAATTGTATTGTAAGAGCTATAAGCTCAGAGGCCCCTAATAGGGTGTTATGAACCTTCAACAGGGTTGTTATTCCTCTAACAAGGAAATGTACTATGTAATATTCAGCTCCTAACAGGGCTAGGTCTCCTTATAGGGAAACTATACTTTAGTGCATGCTTGTGGGTATCATCCCCACTAGGGCTTCCCCTTGGCTAGGGTTTCCTTGTAAACAAATATGGTGTTATGAGTACTGTGTCATTTACTTATGTTATTTACTTTACTGAAAATGTATGATTAATGTTTAAGTGGAAGAAGAATTTATTTAAAGTTCTATTATACTAATTCACTCCCCCTCTTAGTATAATCCAATCCTAACAATTGGTATCAGAGCTTTTGGCCTTTGGAGAGAAAGCCTAACAGCTTGACAGAGATCAGGATGGATTTGGACATGTTTCAAGAAAACTTTGATGCTACACTTGAAGACCTTGATAAAGCAAAAGAAGAGAATGGAGAATTGATATTCAACATGCGAAGAGATGAGAAATTTATAAAGACACTCAAAGAAAAGCTTGAGATTTCCAGAAGTCAAAGAGAAGATCTTGTGGTCTAGATAAAAGAAGAGTCAGATGAGGACAATTCCAATCGGGTGAAGCAACTAAAAGAAGAGATTGAAACTCTGAAACTTGAAAATAAGTCTATGGCTAAAGAAGCACAGATGCAGAAGGATGATAAGAAGAAAGTTGAAGAAACCTTAAATAGTGCATTGAATCAAATGAAGGATGAGGCTGACAACTACAAGAACAAATACCTAGAATTGGAAAAATACAATCAGATTGTGAAAGGTGAACTTGTTTAAACAAAGAATCACATTGAGAAACTTCACACCAGTAGTGATTTGATTGATGAACAACTAGACAAATAGAAATCTAAAGGTGATATGACTGGTATTGGCTTCAATGAAACTGAATGTTCAAAGAATCAGGAAGAGAAATTAGATGAGAAGATTGATGCTGTGAAACCATCTATTGAAGAACCTAAGAGAAGATCAGACCTTTCAGAGGTAGATGATTTGGTTGAAACAAATTTGGACACATGAAGAGAGACTGTAGAGGTAATGCCCCTTTCAGAACTTTTTTTGGTTATTTTTTTAACTGTAATGGATATGGGCACAATAAAGCATAATGAAGAAGACCTAATCAATTAGGATATAGAAAAGACAATGGAAGAGAACCTACAGTGAAACCTACATTCTACAAATGTAATAATATTGGACACATTGTGAAGTACTATAAGTTACAAGCTAATCAAGAAAGAAGACCTCCTATGTGTTACAAATGCAATAATCTAGGACATATGGAAAAGTTTTGCAAGTATAATGGAGTAGATAACAGAAGAAAACCACCTCCTATGAATTCACAAAAGAATGGAAATGATACTGGCAAGAGTATTTCAGATGTAAAGAATGATTTTGAAAATTGTTTTAAGAAAGAAAAAGACAACAATAGTGGTAAGATATGGAAGATTAAAGAAACTAGTGAGACATCAGTTTAGGGAGAGTCAGTAGATTCTATTGGATCTTTGCCTGAAGGTAGCAAGACAGAATTGACCTAATTGGCCAATCATGGCTTTAGAGGGAGCATTGGATACAAACATCAAAATTTATCTTGCCCCAAAATTTTTAGATTGAGCTCATGCGAGTTTGTGTGTGAACTAAGCAAACATCATGGATTATATACCTAAGAGTGCACCATCAACCGACTTGTATATTGTGTTCATGAGATCTATCAGCCGACTGGACAGTATAAAGTAAAAATGAAAGTTATAACCTAACTTGGATAAAGCACCATTTGATGACCTATCTATTCACCATTTGACAAAGAGAGAGCTAAGGGGATCAGAGAGAAAAAGCATTCAGACTATTCTACATTTGCTGTGCGTGATTGATTGGAGCATAAAACTCAGATTTCAATGAAAGAAAGGTATTTTACATCATCTAGGTATGGATGCACCCATCATTTTTGATGTTGTTGATTTTCCTAGATACAAATTCAAGAAACATCTGTATAAGTCTTGTGAAGAGGATCTGGAAGGAGCGTTTTCACAAACCCCACATCGTGTGTTGCACGTAGAAGACATTATGGCTTACATAAATTGTAAGTATGATACATTGGGAGACAATGAAATACTCACTGAAATGGAAAATATGACTGAAAAAGGAATCATGAAAGATGAATTCAAACACATTAGTCAGTTGAGCATAATGAAGATTATAGATTTATGCAAATTTGATGAAAACAAATGGTTTAAGATATTGATGAGTAGGGTTGATGATCAATTCATATGGATTGGTGACCAACTTGTGTTAATTTATGGTGACCTAATTCATGAGATCACTGGATTAGACAACACTAGAGTTATACCTATTGTAGAGAAGCATGTGAAGAAATAAGTCAAAACCCTAGCACATTCTAAATGGGATAGAAGGGAAATGACAGTAAATGATATCTTTCAGCAAGATGTGAGATTGATTGCCATGATACTCGGATATAAATTCTACTACAATAGAAGACCTAACTCAGTATCTGCTGGAGTAATCATGATGGTATGGAGAATGGTGAAGGAAAACATAAAATATAACCTATGCGAAGTTCTGGCTCAAAATTTTTTGCAGAATGTGAAGCTAGTAAAGAAGGATAAAACTAAAACTTTCAGATTTGGTTTGTTGTTAATGCATATGTTATTTCATATTGAGCACAAGTTTCCTAGTTTACATAGTAGTGGTTGGAAGTCTGGAGTACCCACTGGCATACTGATTTCACAGAGTCACAAAAGGAAGAATACTACTTGGGTAGATGGAGAACTATTTGCTATGATCAAAATTCTACAGAAACAGATGAAGACAAGATACAGGTTACATGAGGACATTGTGGAAAAGTACAAGGATACAATTTGTTTCATGGTTGAAACTGATTGTGTATGTTTTGAAGCAGTTACACCTAGAAAGAAATGGTGTTACCCCATGGGCTATGAAGTGAGTTCTTAAGTAATCACCATTCAAGTAGAACATGTTTTTGCATCAAAATTTGATGCAACAAAAGAAAGATGGGGAACCTATGAAGAAAAATCAGCAAAGGTGAAAGAGGAATAGTCTAGAGGACCAAGGGAAAGGAAAATTGCTAACCTTATTCATGACTGCAGTATAAAAGATGGACTGGCAGAAGAGGAATTGAAAGAATTCAAGAAGAAGATGGTAGAGAGATCTCTTGGAGTAACACGTGGAAGCACTGATGCTCATTTCACTCCTGAGGTAATTATGGTAGATAGTCCACCTCCTCCACAATAACAAACAGAGCAAGCAACGGATGTCACTCCTAGAGTTACAAGATCAAGTAAGCCTAAATCACCTAAAGAGAAAACCATAGCAGGAGAAGAGAAGAAGACAATAAAACACATTTGGAAACTAGACATGAAGATGCTAGAGAAAAGAGCATTAGAGAAAGGTAAATTGGTTACAACTGAAAAATACTATGACAAGTATGAGGAATCAGATAAGCTAAAGATTGAATACATTGTGATAGAGAGTTTTCTCACCTTCAAGAAGACTCTTTTCAAAATTATAGGAAGTATACTTATAGATCTGTATGGAAAATTAGAGAACATAAAACACTTGGCACATATTGAGGATGATCAGATCATAAATAAGGAAATTGATAACATGCTGCCTATGTTATCAGTACAAGAGAGGGATAGTATATTCAAAGAATTGAAACCTCTATTAAGAACCAAGGTTAGACTATTGAAAATAATGGTGAGGAAGTATGATGAAGTGACTGAGGAAACTTAGAAGGCATTAGAGAAGATTCTGATGAGTTCTACTTCTAGTAGGCTCTCACCTCCTAAAACCACATCACCCACAGAATTGGGAATGGATGAGAGATCTAAGGTGAAAGAGACATCCACAGAGAATAGTGAAGTAGACCCTCCACCATATTTCTATGTTTCTGGTGTGGTAGTGACCCTTAACCCCTCACAAGATGAGAAGGACCCCTTTGCAGGAAATTTGGACACCTCTATTGCAGCTAATGCAGAATAGAAAGAGGAAGTTGAGTAGAAAAATGATGATGAACATAAGATGGAACAACAAGGAGATGAAAAGAAAGAGGTAAACTCACCATCTATTTCATTGTTGGTAAGTAGTGATGTGAATGTGGATAGCATGGATGATGTTGAATTGGTAAAACTCGCATTTACTGCATTAAACAAAGCAAAGGAAAGATCTAAATAGAAAGGAGACAAGAAGGCAAAAATAATTACAAGAGATATTGATACTTTGAAAAAATTGCTTCCAGTACCTATAGTTTTCCAGCACAAAGACGACATTGAGAACTTGAAAATTACACTAGATGAATTTGATGGGCACTATGAAATTTTTTTGAAGATTGTAGAGGAGAAGGAAGAGAAGACATATTCAGAGAAGAAGCTAACAGAAGTCTAAAAGTCCATCATATGGGACTTAGGCATTATAAAAAAATGTTTGACAAATGCAAAGAGCTGCATTGGACATGGGAGAAAACTGTTTAGCTATTGCATGAATCCGATTGCACATATTTAGAATGTTGAGGAAATTATTGCCAAGGAGAGGGAAACTTTGAATAGTTTGACGGATGGTTGTGGAACATCTTCACAGTCCACAACAGAACTAGACACAAAAGTTACAAGAATATTAGCCAAACTCAGTGTATTGGAAAATAAAAAAGAGAGAGTATTGAAAAGATTTAATTTGCTGAGGAGCTTTGTCACTCCAAAGTTATCCATACTTGAAGCTCATCTCTCATATTTGGAGAAAGTTGTAGATTCATTGACTAGAGGTTTACCCACAGAATTCAAAGAGGCTAAAACTGCATCATTTGCAATGAATGGTTTGATTCACATAAGTCAGATATTTTTCAAGACATGGAGTGCAGAAGTGAAGCTTTTGGAAGACTTTTTTTAGGATATTCTGAAACTGGTAAGCAAGAACTAAATCTTATTGCTTTATATGCACCTTTCTCATTGTTGTCAAAGGGGGAGAAGAGAAGAAAAAAAACAAAGAAGAGAAGGAAAAAAAAAAAATATAATAAAACAAAGAGAGAAAAATATGGAGAAGAGATAAGGAGAAGAAGAGATAGTTTTGATTAGTTGGAACACTTAGTCATTTTTTTTGTTAAGTGTTGCCATCAATGCCAAAGGGAGAGATTGTTGGCAAGTGATCAACTTTGGTGAATATGATTCAATTTTTGGTTGTCATTTATGGAAACACATATGGGTTTAAGTTTGATTACTTTGAATATAAGTTTTGATGTTTCAAAATTGACTAAGTATAGTAGGAGAGATACATAAGTATTTTGGATTTCAAAGACATAGATCAATGAATTAGGGAAAGCGAGCTTAAAGGAAGATAGTATGGAGTATGTTTGACCTCCACCTAAGATAGATTTGGAGATGGTTAAGTATACGATGAGTTAGAAGGATTTAAAGACAGAGAGACTGTAGAACAGTAGTGATATAGAGCAGTTGGACAACAACGAAGATTGAGGGAGTATAACTTGGACTCCAGGAAATCAAAGTTGTATTTTGGTTGTTGATAGCCTACACATTGACCATACAAGAGCGCTAAATATGAATTTAATGTTTACTATATTAAATGTATTTTTTATTGAAGGCCGACTTAGTAATATTTTTAATATTCATACTGATAGCCAACTTTGTAAAGTTGAGAGATATATATGTAAGATCTTTTTGGTAAATATTGTATGTAGTTTTGTAATAGTTATCTGGGAGAGAAGATATGCGAATGGAAGAGAAGAGAAAGATAGAGATCATTGAATAAATATAAAGGAACTATCAAAGCATTAATGATGCTTGTTTTGTTCATGACTGAGAACTTTTTGTAACTGAATTGTATTGTAAGAGCTGTAAGCTTAGAGGCCCCTAATAGGGTGTTGTGAACCTTTAATAGGGTTTTTATTCCTCTAAAAAGGAAATGTACTATGTAATATTCAGCTCCTAACAGGGCTAGGTCTCCTTATAGGGACACTATACTTAAGTGCATGCTTGTGGGAATCATCCCCATTGGGGTTTTCCCTTGGCCAGGGTTTCCTCGTAAACAAATATGGTGTTATGGCTACTGTGTCATTTACTTATGTTCTTTACTTTACTGAAAACGTATGATTAATGTTTAAGTGGAAGAATAATTTATTTAAAGTGCTATTATACTGATTCACCCCCCTCTCAGTATAATCCAATCCTAATAGATCAGTTAAAAGGAAAGACTAAATTTAAGGAGGAAATCTCATACCGAAGAGATGACAGAAAATTTCAGAGAGGAAGTGTATCAGGTAACTATAGAAGGGATGTCAGAAGAGTGTTTAGAGGAACATAATTCAAGTGTGGTGGAGAAGGACAATGATCCTTTGAATGTACTCAAGGTAATTCTGAGAAGAGGATAGAGAATAAGGGTAGATCTGCTTATGTAGAGAAGGAAGCTAGTGAATCTTTGAATCAAAAAGAGGATGGTTAAGCTTAAAAGGAAAGAAGAGTCCTATATCATGAAGAGGTAGATCAATATCTATTGATGAGAAGAAGTTTTTCAAGGCAAGTTATAAAGTTGAAGGAAAATTTTGCAAAGTGATCATTGATAGTGGTAATTCAGATAATATGGCTTTCAAAGAGTTGGTTGACAACATGAAGTTACAGAGGTTAAATAATCTCAAGCCTTATTAGATAGAATGGATAAAGGATGATCATAAGGTATTGGTAAGTGGATAATGTCTAGTTAAATTGAAGATATTATCTTATTGTGATGAAGTTATTTTTGATATTACACCTATGGATGTGTGTTATATCTTGTTGGATAGACCATGGAAGTATGATAGACAAGATTTGCATGATGGTACAAAGAATAAGTATACTATTGTTTCCAATGGGATGAAACAAGTTTTTTTGCCTTTGATTGAGACTCCTAAGAATGAGAATTGGACCAATGTTAGAGTTTGTTTGTTTTAAGGTAGGAAATTATTGGATGGATTGAAGAATGAAAATATGTGTTATGCATTGATTCCTAACAAGTCTAATTTGGGAACATAAGAAGGACAACCTAAGTAAATAAATGAATTGCTAATAGAATATGAGGACATAATATCAGACAATGTACCTGATGGATTGTCACCTATGAGAATTATTAATCATTACATGGATCTAATCCCTAGAGAAAGCTTGCCTAATAAAGCAGCACATTGGATGACAACTGTAGAGAATGAGAAGATGAAAAAACAAGTGCAAGAGTTGTTGAAGTAAGGATTCATCAGAGAAAGCTTGAGTCCTTATGCAATACAAATATTTTTATCAGCAAAGAAAAATGGATTGATAACCAAGGCATTTAATAAATTCTTGGGTAAGTTTGTTATTTTTTATCTTGATGACATTCTGATTTTCAATAAGAGCGGGGAATATCATTTTTTGCATCTGAGACAAGTATTACATAGATTGAGAGAAGAGAAATTGTTGATAAATATCAAGAAGTGTTCTTTCATGAGGGAAGAGATAGTATATTTTGGTTTTGTGATATATGTTGATGGTTTTAAAATGGATCCTAAGAAGGTTAGAGTGATTGTTTATTGGACTACACCTGAAAGTGTTGGAGAGGTAAGATGATTTCATGGATTGGCTAGTTTTTACCAAAAGTTCATAAGGAATTTCTGTTCAGTTTGTAATCCTATGACTGAGACAATGAGAGGAGATAGGAAAGAATTCAAGTGGACACATGGAGCAAATAGGAGTTTTTAATAATTGAAATAGAAGGTGACTGAATAGACTATGTTAGCTTTACTAGATTTCAATAAGATATTTAAATTGGATTGTGAGGCAAGTGGGAATTCAATTGGAGCAATGTTAACTCAAGAAGGTAGGCATGTTGCTTATTTTAGTGAAAATTTGAATGATGCTAAAAGAAGATATTTAGTTTATGATCAGGAATTATATGCCATAATTCAAGCTTTGAAGAAATAGATACATTATTTATTGCCTAAGGAGTTTTTATTGTTTACTGATCATCAAGCATTGCAATATTTGAATAGTCAGAGTAAGATGAATTAGAGACATATGAGATGGGTTAAATGTTTGTAGATTTATACCTTTGTATTGAAGCATATGAGTAGTAAATCAAATAAAATTTTTGGTGCTTTGAGTAGGAGAAGAACTTTGTAGACTAAGATGAGAGTCGAAGTGTTGGGATTTGATGAGTTGAAGAATTTGTATGAGGAAGAACCTGATTTTGTTAAACCTTGGAAATCTTGTAGAGAACCTGTTATTGCAGACTGAAGAAAATGGTTTGACTATTTCATTCAGGAAGGTATGCTATTAAGATGACACATGGGTGGGAAAGGAGATGGGGCAAGAGGCACTCCCAACCACCAAACCACCTTGCAGAACCAATGCAGAAGCCAAACAACACAGTGAGAGAAGAAACAATAGGGATCCTTTTTATTAGCTTGATCAAAATCATTACATGCTGGGATGTAAGGCCTTCCCAGTTTCAGCCATATATTCAATGAATTACAATAAGATCTTCATTCAATAGAGATTAGAGACCTTCAATCTCAATATCTAAACATTTTCTTTATTGCTCTAAGAATGATACTTAAACTAAGAACATACAAAAATAATATATACAAGAGTCCACCCAAAGAGGTCAGTGCTCCAATGCATAAGAGAGACCCAGATTTAGATCCAAATAGATCCTAATGAGAGACCCCAAATCAATTCAGCAATGAGAATTAAATTAAGAAGTTGGCCATAGATCTAACTCCCAAAATAAGCATTTCAAGCATGAGATCATCAAAAATTAGTAACCATCTGTAAGAGCATAACCAAGTAATAGATGACCAACCTGAGCGATAGAGACAAGCATGAACAAGCAACAGGGAAAAGAACCCAAGTGTCAGAAGAGAACCCTAAGAAATAGGAAAATAAATAGGCATACCTGAGAAACAGGACCCGAGCATTAGAACTAAGCATTACCAAGCGACAGAAATAAGCATGCATTAGTAATAGAACCTGAGAAGTAGACAAGCTTTACCGAGAAATAGAGCCTGAGTAGAAGAGTATTTACCGAGAAAATTTTAAACAAAAACAAACATGTTTTTGGTTGAGAAGGATTGCCAATGACTCAATATGCTCCTCCATCAGATACCTGGGGTTACAAGAAATGATTCCCCAAATCATGTATCAGGTCCAACCTAAAATGAATCCAACTTAAATTGAGAAATCCAAGATGAGTCCTCAATCGGTTTGTTCTTCCACTTTACCAGATATTCCATGTATTCCTTTCCTCTTGTGCTTCTGCCAACTCCTTGTTTCAAAATCTTTTCAACTTCCTCTATCTACTTCTTAAGATAATCACATGGTACTGCCACTTCTTCATCAGGCTCATGATATTCATAAAAGTCTGAAATATTGAATATAGGTGATATATCCATGTCATCAGGTAATTCAAATTCATAAGCATTTCCATTGTCAAATCTTCTCAATATTTTTCAAGGACCAAATTTCTTCATCTTCAGTTTACCATGTGTTCCAATAGGAAATCTACCTTTCTTCAAGTGAACCATTACAACATCACCAACTTCAAATGTTTTATGTTTTCTTGATCTGTCTGCACTATCTTTGTACTTCTAATTACTTTTATCCAGCTTTTGTTTGACATCTTCATGTAATGTCTTCATGAACTCCACAAATTCTTCTACTTCAACACTTATTTTCTCTTCTCCAACAACGTCTCTCAAATCTGATATACCTTTTAGTTGTGTGCCATGAACAATCTCAAAAGGTGTCTTTCCAGTACTTTTATTCACTAAACTATTGTATGCAAACTCTGCTTGTGCCAACATCAAATCCCAATTACTTGGTGTGTCTCCAACTACGCATCTCAAAAAATTACCCAAACTTTAGTTTACAACCTCTGTTTGTCCATCAGTCTATGGATGAAATGTAGAATAAAACTTTAACTCAGTATCCAACTTCTATTGGAGATTTGATTCTAAGCAGTTGATTGATTGTATGTTTGTTATTGATGACAACATATAATACACAATAGTAATTATGTATGTACTTATCAGAATGATGACATGAAGACTTGCGTGGTTAAATACATGTTATTGACATTTTTATTATGTTATGTTCATACACGCAGATCCAGATATGATGTTTTATTCAAGTTGTATAATTCTGTTATTGGTAGTTACAGTTCTGGAAGAGTATCTGTTTAGAGCTGACATATGTAACATGTTTCTTGAGTTGCGCCTATCTTCCAGATATGTGTGTGTATATTCATGATTAGTTATGAGTTGATGATATTCATCTAAAGGCACCAAACATGTTTCAAGAAGATTTCAAAGTTAGAGTTAATTTGGTGAGGCCGACTTAGTGAAGCATCACGTCTATTCAATTTATACTTGCACAGTTGTAATTATGCTTGCGTGCTTAGTATAGCTGACAAGGATGTTATGAAGAGTTGTCTTATAGGTCCCATGATCTCATACTTTTAGAAAGATACTTATAACAAGTCAATTTTGATACGCTAGGTGTGAATGATATGAAAAGAGAAGAAACATGTACAGAGCAGATTATCAGAGTTGGTTCATTCATCAAGAGTCTATGTGAAGAAGAAGTGAAAGATTGTAATACACTAGAACTAATCAAGACAACAGGTCTACTCTACAGTTCATCATCAGATATAGTGCATATCTATTATACAGAAGGTTGTAGCCTTCACCATTAAGCAGTGAGCTTTTGGATAGTGAGTCCACCACCCCTAACAGGGTTATTTGTAAAAGATTCCTAATAGGGTCTGACCCTTAACCAGGTCACTATAATTATTGCATTGTAAAGTAAAACTCCTAACAGGGTTGAAATATCTTCTAATAGGGATTAATATAAACAATTATAGTTCATTGTGGGTGCTAATTCCCACCAGGGTTTTTACCATTTGGTTTCCCCGTATTCAAATTGTTTGTTGTGTACTATGTTATTTGATTAAGTATTTACTTTGTTGTATTTTGAAGTTAAAGAAGAAAATAATTAAAGTTATTAATAACTGATTCACCCCCCCCTCTCAGTTATCCTTTGGGACTATTTTAACAATTAGTATAAGAGCCAAGTGCCTTGGAGAAGAAGCCTAACAGCTTAAGGTAGATCAGATGTCTTACTTCAGAAAAGAAAGCCCTAAGTTCAATGGAGAAAATTATCTAGATTAGAAAAACAAAATGATAACACATCTACAGTGTGTT
>MU226859.1:3509348-3543134 GCA_018584345.1 Thuja plicata
GAATATGCACCTATGATTGAAGATGAACCCAGGCCTAGCAGCAAAGATACTGTTATTGAAGAAATGTTTGATTGCATTGATGTCTCATGCAATGACCTTGAATCAAGTAGAGAAGAATCAAAGATTAAAGAAGAAGAAGACACACCTAAGGTTTGAAAATTCACATCTAGATACCACTCTAAAGATGACATCATTGGAGATCAGAGCAACATTGTTTTGACCAGATCAAAAGCAAAAATTCTAACAGTGTGTGAAGAGATATGTTTACTTTCACAAATTGAACCTTTAAGTGTTGAAGATGCTTGTAATGATTCAGATTGGAAGAACGCAATGAAAGAAGAATTAGATCAGATAATTAAAAATGATACATGGGTATTGGTCCCTAGACCTAGTGACAAAAATGTGATTGGAACAAAGTGGGTATTTAGAAACAAGATGAATGAAGATGGTACAGTATTAAGAAACAAAGCAAGATTGGTATGTAAAGGATATGCGCAAAGAGAAGGAATAGACTACACTGATACATTTTCCCCTGTGAGCAGACTGGAAGCCATTAAATTATTTTTGGCATATGCAACATTCAAAGACTTTAAAGTTTATCAAATGGATGTAAAATCAGCTTTTTTGAATGGTGACTTGAATGAAGAAGTTTACATTGAATAGCCTAAAGGATTTAATCTTTCAGATGAACCAGACATGTTATGCAGATTGAAGAAAGCACTCTATGGTCTTAAATAGGCCCCAAGAGCTTGGTATGAGAGACTTGATGGTTATCTTACCAAGATTGGATTCAAGAAAGGAGCAGCAGATTATAACCTATTCACAAGGGAGACACCTGATGGATTATTATTAGTTTCCATATTTGTTGATGACATTATCTTTGGAGGTAATGACAAGCTCAGTACTGCATTTGCAAAAGAAATGCAGAATGAATTTGAAATGAGCATGATTGGTCCTATAAAATACTTTTTGGGACTGAATGTAAAGCAAATAGATAAAGGTATATTCATTAATCAATCAAAATATGTGAAGGAAATAATGAATACCTTCCAAATGGATGACTGTAAGCCAGTATGCACTCCCATGATAACAGGAAGAAGCTTTAAAAAGATGATGATTCCACAGCAGTTGATAAGACATTGTATAAATATATGATTGGTAAACTCATTTATCTAACTCAATCTAGACTTGACATATCTAATGCAGTTGGCATTGTTGGAAGATTTTCAGTTGAACCCAAGCAGAATCACTTAATTGCAATCAAGAGGATATTCAGATATCTAAAGGGAACTATAGACTATGGTTTATGGTATCGTAAATCAGAGAATGTAAAAATTCATGTGTATACATATGCCGATAGGGTAGGATGTATTGATGATAGGAAGAGCACCTCAAGAGGAGCAGTATTTCTTGGAGACAGGTTGGTTTCTTGGATAAGCAAGAAGCAGAACTGTATTTCCTAGTCAACAGTAGAAGCTGAATATGTTACAGCAGCACTGAATTGTTCAACCATGGTTTGGATCAAGAAGATGGTTAAAGACTTTGGCATTCAGGTTGATTATCCTATTATTATTCACTCTGATAATACTAGCACTATCAACATGTCTAAGAACCTTGTGATGCATGCAAAGACAAAACACATAGAGATCAAGTACCATTTCTTAAGTGAAAAGGTTGCAGACAAAGAAGTGAAATTAGACTATGTAAGCACCAAAGAATAGTTGGCAGATATTTTCACAAAGCCCTTATCAAAGGATACTTTTGAGTATCTCAGGGAAAAGTTGGGAGTAATTCCCTCTCTTGAGTCTATTTAGAAGAAGCAGCAAGATACAATAGTCATCAAGTGACTGATGAATGGTTGACTACTCTACTTCTAGAGTAGTACCTATGCCTAAAGATCTATGGCACCCTTTGCCATTGATGTCAAAGGGGGAGTATATAGTAAGGGGGAGTATGTACTAAGGGTGAGCATATACTCTGGGGGAGTATATACATGGAACAAAAACACAGTCAGAGGAACTGCAATAGTTTAGAGAAATCTTTGATGAGGATATTGAGAAGATTGTAAAAGAAAGAGGACACCATGAACAGAGGATGTTTTTTGATATCATATATTTCCATCAATGTCAAATGGGGAGATTGTTGGAGATTTGATTTTGAGTAGTTGATTGATTGTATGTTTGTCATTGATGACAACATATAATACACAGTAGTAATTCTGTATGTACTTATCAGAAAGATGACATGAAGACTTGTGTGGTTAGATACATGTTTTTGACATGTTTATTATGTTATGTTCATACACACAGATCTAGAAATGATGTTTTAGTCAAGTTGTGTAATTTTGTTATTGGCAGTTACAATTCTGGAAGAGTATCTGTTTAGAGCTGACGTATGTAACATGTTTCTTGAGTTGCACCTATCTTTCAGATATGCATGTGGATATTCATGATTAGTTATGAGTTGATGATATTCATCTAAAGGAACCAAATGTGTTTGAAGAATATTTCAAAGTTAGAGTTAATTTGGTGAGGCCGACTTAGTGAAGCGTCGCGTCTATTCAGTTTATACTTGTGCAGTTGTAATTATGCTTGCGTGCTTAGTAGAGCCGACAAGGATGTTATGAAGAGTTTTCTTACAGGTCCTATGATCTCATACTTTGAGAAAGATACTTATAGAAATTCAATTGTGATACGCTAAGTGTGAATGATATGAAAAGAGAAGAAAGATGTACAAAGCAGATTATTAGAGTTGTTTCATTCATAGAGAGTCTATGTGAAGAAGAAGTGAAAGATTGTAATACACTAGAACTGATCAAGACAATAGGTCTACTCTATAGTTCATCATTAGATATAGTGCATATCTATTAAACAGAAGGTTGTAGCCTTCACCATTAAGCAGTGAGCTTTTGGACAGTGAGTCCACCACCCCTAACAGGGTTATTTGTAAAAGACTCCTAACAGGGTCCAACCCTTAACCAGGTCACTATACTTATTGCATTGTAAAGTACAACTCATAATAGGGTTGAAATATCTTCTAATAGGGATTACTATAAACAAGTATAGTTCATTGTGGGTGCTAATTCCCATCAGGATTTTTACCATTTGGTTTCCCCATAATCAAATTGTGTGTTGTGTACTGTGTTATCTAATTGAGCATTTACTTTGTTGTATTTTGAATTTGAAGAAGAAAAGAATTAAAGTTATTGATAACTGATTCACCCCCCCTCTCAATTATCCTTTGGGACTATTCTAACAACTTCTTCCAAAGTGTTCTCCAAAAATAGCTAACAAACTTATTGCCTCAGTTAGAGATGATACTCCTCGGTAATCCATGCAATATGATGATTTCCTTAAAGAAATGATCTTCTATGTGTACTACATATGATAATTTCTTACATGATATGAAATGTGTCATCTTAGAAAATCTATCCATAAAAACAAATATGGAATCATTAGCTTTTGCTGTCCTAGGTAAGCCAAGAACAAAATCCATGCTGATATCACTCCAAGGTTTCTTAGGAACAGTAATCGGTGTATACAAACTAGTATTCTGACTCACTCCTTTTGCAACCTAACAAATTCCACAACTTCTTACAAAATTATGAACATCCTTATACAACTGAGGCCAAAAAAACCTCTCCTTTAGCAAACTCAATGTCTTATCAATACCAAAGTGTCTAGCCAATCTTCTACTATGTTTCTCTTTTATCAAATTAGTTCTCATTGAAACTCTTGGTATAAGTAACTGAATACCTTTGAACAACATATATTCCTGACTAAAATAGTCTTCATACTTACTTGATTGATTTGAATTAGGTGCTCTACACACTCTCCATTGCTCTGAAAAAATCAAGATCGCTTTTATATAAATTCTTCATGTCATTAAAACCAAGAACTTCAATTCTCAATTTAATCAACAAAGATCTTCTACTTAATGAATCAACAACTCTATTAGAAACTCCACTCTTATGCTTAATCAAAAATGTGAAACTCTACAAATACTCTACCCATTTCATATGTCTCTGATTCAACTTATTCTGACTACCCACATACTGTAAAGCCTTATGATCAATATATAACACAAATTCATTTGACATCAAATAATGTCACCACTTCTTCATATCTTGCACAATAGCATATAACTCCTTATCATAGACAAAATATTTCCTTTTTGCATCATTCAAATTTTCACTAAAGAAAGCAATAGGTTTACTTTCTTGAGTTAACACAACTCCAATTGCACTTCCACTTGCATCACATTCAACTTGAAATACCTTATTGAAAATAGATAAGGCTAACACAGGTAATTCAACAACCTTCAGCTTCAAATCTTCAAAAATCTTATCAGCTCCATGTGTCCATTTAAATTCTCTTTTGTCTCCTCTCATAATCTCAGTCATATCAATAAAAACGGAACTGAAATTTATGATAAAATTCATGTAAAAACTTGCCAATCTATGAAATGATCTTACCTTAGTGACATTTTCAGGTGTAGACCAACTCAGTATAGCCTCAACCTTCTTAGGATCCATATGCAAACCATTAGCTGAAATCACAAAGCCCAAATACACCAGTTCTTCTTTCATGAAGGAACATTTCTTCAGATTTATCAGCAACTTTCCTCTTTCAATCTCTACAACACTTGCCTTATATGCATCAAATGCTCTTCTCTAGTCTTACTGAATATCAGAATATCATCCAAATATACAATCACACACTTATTTAATAATTTCTTCAGAACTTCATTCATTAACCTCATAAATGTACTTTGTGTATTAGTTAAACCAAAGGGCGTAACTAACCACTCATACAAACCTTCCTTTGTCTTGAAAGTAGTCTTCCATTTATCACCTTCTTTGATTTTGATACAATTTTATTCACTTTTCAAATCAATTTTGGTAAAATATCTTGCTCCACTCAAACAATCTATTATGTTATCCATTATTGGTATAGGAAACCTATACTTTACTGTGATCTTGTTGATTTCTCTTGAATCAATGCATTTTCTCCATTCTCCATTATTTTTAGGTGCCAATACAACAGGTAGTGCACATGGAATCAAGTTTTCTTAGATAAAACCTTTGCTAAACAATTCATGAACTTGTTGGTTCAGAGATTCATTTTCGGTAGGTGTTAACCAATGGGGTGCTTTGTTCGGTAAACTAGCTCTAGTAATCAAATCCATACAATGAATGATATCTCTCATTGGTGGAAAACCATCAGGTACATAATTTGAAATTATCTCATTGTACTCAATGAGCAACTTTCCAACTTCTGTAGGAATGTCATCTTCTATATTCTCACTCGGTTTTTTAGGAATCAAAGCATAACAAATATCATTTCTTTTCAAATCTTTAACAAACTGTCTACCTTCCATCAAAAAAAATTTCACAGATGTACATATCTCACCAACAGATTCTTCAACCAAAGGTAACAAAACATGCTTCTTACCATCAACCCAAATAGAGTATCTATCCAATCTTCCATCATGTATAGCATGTCTATCATATTGCCAAGGTCTACCCAAAAAAATATGACAACAATCCATAGGCATAATATCACACAACACCTTATCATAATACTTTCCAATTTTTAGATTCACAAAACATTATCCAGTCACCATTAATGTATGATCATCCTTGATCCATGGGATCTAATAGGGTTTCGGGTGCTTCATCCTCTCCAATTGCAAATTTGTAACCATATTATTTGAGCTTCCACTGTCAACAATCACTTTCCAAACCTTGTCTGAAAATCTACATCTGGTCTTGAAATTTTTTTTCCTGACAAGATCTTTCTTATCCTTCTCACTCCATAGTATCCTTTGGATCATGAAATTTCCTTCCTTTTCATCTTCATTTGGTGACTCCTCTTGTACCAATTCATTTATTCTACTACTACCTTTCTTTCTTGCGTGTGTACATTCAAAGGATTTATGTCCTTCCTCTCCACAATTGTAACAAGTTACTTGCAACCCTTTTCTTCTATAACCACCTCTGGAGTAATTACCTCTTCCTCAGTATGAATTTCCACCTTTCCATTCAGTCTTTCCTTTGTCTTGAGATGTGTCTGGAATTTACTTCTATGGTTTAGATCTGTTGTTCTCACCATGAGATCTATGTCTTCCTCTAGTGAATCTACCTCCTATACCTCTTTGTCTTTGTTCATATCTTTTGTTCAAATTTTCCTCAGCTTTAAGGGAAAATTGGTATGCCTCCTCAATTCTTTCGATCTTTTCCAAATCTATTGTCCAATATGTAGAATTCTATAGTATAGTCTTTTACTGATTTGTCTCTCTACTTCAAACTTTGCATTCACTGGATTAGGTTAATATGATAATAACAAGGTAGAAAATTACCTTTTAATTTGTTTACCATCTTGTCCCATACCTTGATTTTGTCTTTACCTTTCTTCTTCCAATCTAATTGCAGATGTTCCCACCATACGAATGCATGAACTTTCAACTTTGTGCTTGCAATCTTCACCTTCTTGACCTCTTCCACATTCTCATATTCAAAATACTTTTCCATCTCAGTTATCAAATCAATCAACTCATTAGAATCCAATTTTCCACTATACTCAGGAGGATTAAACTGAGGTGTGGATTTCAAACTTATCAAAGCTCTTAGAAATCTCTCTTCTTCCTGAATCATCACAGGTATAGGTGCAGCTTCACCTTGAACCTCTTCAATTTCATCATCACTAACATCATCAAGATGTCTTCCTCTACGTTGGGATGTCTCAATAGCTTCCAATATAGCAGCCATCTATCTAAGCATATTAGCTAGACCTAGATTTGCATTTCCTCTCCCACGAACCATCTTTAATCCCTTTGCATTTGTAGGTCAGATCGTAATCTACTACTCCAAAACAATACCAACTAGGGTTAGGTTTTACAAGAAGGAACTTAGATCTCACCAATGCTTTGATACAACCTAATGCAAGGGTGGGAAAGGAGATGGCGCCAGAGGCACTCCCAACTACCAAACCACCTTACAGAACTAATGCAGAAGCCAAACAACACAGTGAGAAAAGAAATAGTAGGGATCCTTTATATTAACTTGATCAAAATCATTACATGCCGGGCTGTAAGGCCTTCCCAGTTTTGGACATATATTCAATGAATTAAAATAAGATCTTCATATAACAGAGATCACATGCCTTCGATCTCAATATCTAAACATTTTCTTTCTTTCTCTAAGAATGATACTTAAACTAAGAACATACAAAAATAATATATACAAGATTCCACCCAAAGTGGTCAGCACTCAAATCCATAAGAGAGACCCAAATTTAGGTCCACACAGATCCCAATGAGAGACCCCAAATCAATTTAGAAATGGGAATTAAATGAAGAAGTTGACCAAAGATCCAACTCCCAAAATAATCATTTATGATAGGAGATCACCAAAAATTAGTAACCCTCAGTAAGAGCATAATCGAGTAACAGGAGACCAACCCGAGTGACACAGATAAGCATGACCAAGCAACAAGGAACATAACCTGAGTGTGAGAAGAGAAATTTGAGCAACAGGAAAATAAACAAGCATGCCCAAGCAATAGGATCCGAGCAACAGAACTATGCATTACCTAGTGATAGAAACAAGCATGCCCGAGCAACAAAAACCGAGCAGTAGACAAGATTTACTAAGTGACAGAGCCTGAGTAGCAGAGTATTTCCTAAGTAGCTTCTAAACAAAAACAAACATCTTTTTGGTTGAGCAGGGTTGCTGATGACCCAAGATGCTCCTGCATCATAAGAGGAATTCAATTGTGTATAGCGAGGATTTCTATGAGATATAATCTAATTAAGGAAAAGAATTGTGGAGGATTAGCTGGACATTTTAGTATTGACAAGATAGTGGCTTTGGTGAGTGGGAAATACTCTTGGCCTCAGATTCATAAGGATGTAAGGAATTTTTTTTGAGGATGTAGAATTTGTCAATTTGCGAAAGGAAGTAGTCAAAATACTGGATTGTATACAACTTTAACAGTGTTGACTAGACCTTGGGAGGATATTAGCATGAATTTTGTACTTGGGTTACTAAAGACACAAAGAGGTAATGATTCTATATTTTTGGTGGTAGATAGATTTTCTAAGATGTCACATTTCATTCCTTGTAAGAAGACAATAGATGCAGTACAAATAGCTGACTTATTGTTTAAGGAGATTGTGAGATTCCATGGATTGCTTAAGAGCATAGTTTTAGATAGAGATAGTAAATTTGTTGGTTATTTTTAGAGGACACATTGGAAGAAGTTGAAAACTGATTTGAAATTTAGTTCTACATTTCATCCACTGACTTATGCTGTCAAGGATAGAGAATCCCCAAAGGAGATGTCAAATCCTTGCAGTAGTTATCAACACAACAGAAAAAAACAAGATAAAATAAACAACAACATGAACATCCAAACAATTTTTTTATTAATCATAATTTCTTTATACATGTCAGGCTGTAAAGCCTTTCCAATTTAGGCCAAGTATAAAAAAACCTAACAACAAAACTCAACTCAGACATAACCCTAGATCTTCCTAAGTCTCAGAGCTATCCTCTAGCATCTTCTGTATTATTCATCTATTCTCCAAAATTATTCCTCCTCCCAAAAATGGACACAAGACCTAAATTTATAAAAAACCACTAATAGGTCAACCTCAACCAACTTTACATATCCCAAGAAACCTGTTAGACCCAGTCATCCTTAATGTAAATTAAATACATTTAATTGATTTCTCAAGGACCTATCCAACAAATCAAGTTGGCCATGCATAGTTCCACATAGGAAATCATTCTAATCAACACCAATTATCAAAACAATGACCACAACCTCACTCAATCAACCAGTTAACTCCAAGAACCAATATCATGAATAACAACAACACCCAAAAGAGAATCACCAGTATCTCACAAACCACTCAACAAAAATAATTACTATCATAGAAATAGCATCTATGAACAATAAGGAAAAAACCATTTTTACCACTCATGTCCAACATCCCTATAGATAAACCTCTCACCAAATCTCTGAAGGCTTCCTGCAACCAGAAACTCCTTTATACATTCAGTCATAGAATCTAGTATAACTTGATAACGGTAACTTAAAATGAGTTTCTATCGTAGGGAAATATTCCTAAGGACCCAATGAAAAAATAATCATGACCCCATCTTTATAAGATTCACAAAACTTCACCAAGCCAGAAATCACCCGATCGGTGACCAAGAATAGAAACAACCATAAAAACTAGTAACAAGAGTTCACCAAAACACTGATTGTTTTTGGATGATGCAAGATTACCAACGACCCAAGATGTTGCAACATCAGACATGTAGGGTATGAAATGATTTTCCATGAGAACATGTCATTAAAATCATGAAGAATAAGGGATAGTAATCTAATGCTCATTCTTCATCCACAAGCATTCCCCATCTGCAACCTACACTGCCTTCCTCCAGTCATCAAACAAGTTCAGAAAATGATTTAGATCCAACTCACCATTAGGTCCAACCTTAAGTTCATCCTTGAGGTCCACACTCAACTCATATCTTTTGCAAAGACTCAGATTCCTCTCCTTCATCTCCTTATCGACCAAAGGAATCAATCTACTCCTCTTACCATCTTTGTTAATGGTAATTAAATTTTGTCTACACTCATGAACAAAGTCTCTATCATACTACCAAGGTCTACCAAGTAAAACATGATATGCATCATTTTCTAATCTCTGATGTCTATAGTATGGCGACTACTTAATCATTTCTTGATCAACATAGATTAAAAAATTTGACATCTATACATTTATATATTAAACGATATGACCTAATTAGGGATTAAAAATTACATCTTTACATATATATAGTTAATGTCCTCCTCAATCGTGTAAACCGTTATCTAGGTTGGCTAAAAATTTGTTACACAGAATGACGTGCCATAACAAAATTTTAGGTGGTCTTTGTCCCACTCGGTTATTGTTGTCTCTCAGTGCTCGATGTTGTCTGTGTATCTCGGTTATACTGAAGTTTAGTTATGCTATGTATCTCGGTGTTGTTCACTGCTTGATATAGTCTATCTACTCGGTAATTAGTGTGCTTGGTTAGCTTTGGGCATGATCAGTGCTCTCAGTTAACTCTACACTTTGGTGATTAGACTGACTATCTTGTTGTGACTCTTTTACTGACTTTCATTATGTCTACTTGATAAACTAATGACAACTTCAATGTGCAATTGGAGTAACATTCTCCCCCTTTGGAATTAGTATCAAAAACTTATTAGTGTACATAATACTATACATAGTGACTCCCGCTTTGTACATGCTCTCCCCCTTTGTATATACTAAGTATATGTATATGAACTCAATTTGATTATAGTATCCCCCTTTACTATACATATATACATATATTTCCCCCTTTTTTGAAAATAATGACAAAAGGAATATAACTTATAGTTTGTCAAAAATATTAGGATGGGCATTCTTGAGTGCTCCAGTAATTTCTCCCATTCCTCCTTTAAATGCTTGAGGGTGAGTAGATCTAAACTTATCTGAGCATGCATATCATATATACTTTCTGTCACAGACAATTTCAGTGTGGCAATGAGATTCTTTGCCAATGTAACAAGATTTTTCAACATGACCAAATGTGGTAGTAACACTGCCTGAAGCTTGGTTACTATTTCTCTGATCGTCTCTTCTTCTCTCTTCAAGTCTTGTCACAACTACTAGTGTTGAAGAACCTTGGTGTAATGCATCTTTAATTCATGTTTCTCAGTTGATAGACTCTATGCACTATCCTTAAGATCTTGACCTATTTGCGTTAGCTTTTCACTAATCACAATAGTGAAGCAATCTAATGTGCAGAACTGCAATAGAATTGTAATGGCTTCAGATATAACAGTTTCTAAACCACTTACAAATTCAGACAGAGTTACCTTATGTACTATCACTACTTGGCTAATTTTCTTGGTAACTTTATATTGGATCTTCTTTTCAGCTCTTTCTTCTATTTTTTTCTCAGCATCAATGTCAGGATTGTCAATTTCCTTGGTGATAATTTCAAGTTGGTCGAGTATGGGGACTCATTCATCAATGTTTATATATGGTACAACTTGCATTAAAATATCTTTTTATTTTTATAGCACTTGTGCACTCTTTGCTTCTCATCTTAGCTTGTCCTGTGCTACTTTTCTGGTGCAAAGCTCACCATATTTATTTAATGTTTCCAGATCAAGTGTCCTTGGATCCTAGTCAGGAATCTCTATGATTTCATCTAAAGTAACTATGTCCTTGGTTTCTTTCTTCTTCTTTTTCTTTCCTAGAACACTCGATGAAGGAGATAGAGTTAATGTTAACTAAACCTTTTGCTCAGTTTCTAGATTTTCTTGGTTGACACTTCGTGTGGTGCCTCGGTAGATGACCTTGTGTCTGTAGTAGATGTATCTACTATCTTGTCAAGATTTTTTGTGCTACCTTCACCTTTCTCTTCTGCAGCATCAGTGGTATCTTTAGGCTCATCACCTTGTGTAGTTACACTACTATGCTCAGTTTCTTTACCATGATCTTCACCCTTGTGCTCATTTGTATCTGTTAGCTATTTGGGTGTCTTTTGTTGTGCTTCAGTCTAAATTTAATTTTTTTTCACCAAAATAGGTAAATGACTAGGTACATCTTCTTGGGCGACCTACGATTTGTCTTGCTCATCTATAGTCTAGGTTGCCTCGATTGACTCATCTTCTTTGGCCTTATCATCCAAATCAATTTTACTTACATCAAGTATTGTGATCTTTGGGTGACCTAAATTAGTCAAGAGTTTAGGAATACCATCTAATACATCATCTATTTCTACATCATCAATTTTTAGGGGTTTGGTACTTGGTCTAATAGATGCAACATCATTTTCTTTCTCGATATCCTGGATGTCCTCGGGTGGATTCAATAGTTCGTTCCAAATTTTTTTGCTCTCAATATCTACTTCTTTCATATTTCCTTGCAAAATATTCAATGTTTCTTCCTTCTTTGGAAATTTCTTGGCATACTTTCTCATTATATCATGTATTTCCTCAACGGTGCACTCAGTTTTAATAAGTGTGAGAGCTGCTTCTCTCATCTGTTTCTCAGTTTGGAGTGCATATGACCATCTCGATGATATTTTATCATATAATTATGATGGAATATGAGTAGCAACCTCAAATAGAACTTGTTTGAAGTTGATCATCATACCTATGATTCCTACTCAAGTTTATCCTTGTGCTTGGTAGTTAGATTAGAATATGCTTGTATCTTTGGATGTCCCAACTATTCGGTTGTCTTGATTGACTCTGTAATCTCATCAATAGTTTGTGATGTATTGTTCTATACAACCTTGAATTGATTTGGATTGTCATCAGAATCATCATTGTCATCTTTGTTTTGTACATATCTCCTCTTTTGTCTCAGTGCAGTAGTACCTTTAAGCTTCCTTATTTGGTATGTAAACTTTGGTGAGGTTCTTGTTATTTTTACTACACCTTTCTTCAAAGGTGGTGAATCCTTAGTCACCGATTGTGAGTTGGTCTTTGATGGAGATTCAATATTTATGTTTTTTATCCTTTTGGCCTTAGGTTCCTTAACTAGTTCTTCATCTAACTTGGTGGCATCTGTATCATGTTTCGATTCTTCTTCTTCACCGACTAAGGTCTGAATCTCAGTTTTATCTTCATATTTATCTAATTCTTCATCTATTATGGCAAGTTTTCTCTTTAATGTTTTGACAATTTTGGTCTTTTTGCGACCCATCTGCTAAACTTGTAAAGTAGTTTGTATTCGGGTCTTTTCTTCTTCATAGGTGTTGAATCTCATGGCAGATTTGTCAACATGCTCATTCAATAGTTTCTCAAAATCCTTTGAAGCAACATCAATATCTAATTCATAGTCCATCAGAGGTAGCCATGTTTTCCTCTTATCTGCTTCTTTGATTAAAGCTGTATCTATGTCTACTACAAAAACATATATAATCTTTGTATTATTCAACTAATTGTATAGGAATTTTTGATCTCTTTTCCATCTTAGCTTTGAAATTTGTAAAATATTCATTCATAACAGGTTCAAATTTCTTCCCTAGACTTGTAATCATCTCATTGATTTATACTATTACTGGTCTTTTTGATTTCTAGTTTACTTTACCGACTGAGGGAAAGCAATTCTAAAAGTAGAAGAATATACAAAGTAGTAATGAACCAAACTGACATGTATTTGTCTTTGTTGATCTAATGGTTCTCATAATTTATTCTATTTTCTTCTCCAACATCTCAGAAAGATCAAGTTGTAGACTTGTCTTAACAATTTTGCAAGCTATGTCAACAGCCTTGCATGGTATGCTGTTTGGTCTGCTGGAATGGAATATCTTATACGTAATGGCATATGCACAAAACCTTAGTTTGGGATCATTGATGCAGTTTATCTTCAAACCTCTACCGACCCACTCAGCTAATGTTAACTTTTCTAACTCGGTTCTCGATAGGTTCCTTAGGGATTTGGTTTTGTCAGACAAAGGATATCATGTTACTATGTGAATGACACTTTGGTTATCTTATTGGGCTCATCCAGCTAGAGCTTTCCATCGTGTACTCTGCTAAGAACAATGCGGATTCATACATTGTGAAAGACCTTCGGGAAATTTAGGGCATTGGTTAACCCTTTAACCTCTAAGTGTTTGTGATCTTCCTTCAACTTCCCATTAGTGCATACTGATTGATATGTGACCATAAGCTCAAAGTCTCCAATTTCACCTATTTTATAGTGTATGTATGCATGTACATCTTGCAATTTAGCAAATCCCTAGGTGGGATAGATGAAAATGTGCCTTTATCATCTGGTTGAGCTGCAACATATGGATGGATCTTGTAGTTTGGTTCCATGTAGGTGGAGTTATTCACCAAAAAAAATTTCTTATTCTTATCTAGTTTTTCTTTCATCATCCGAGATGAAGATGCCATGATCTCTATTTTAGGGCTTCCATAAAATATGCTTGAATAACTTGGTGAGGGAAGAATGCATAGTAACTAACCTTTGTGTGCTTCAAAATGTGCTTAAATCTTTGAAGAATGCTCAAAAAATGCTCTTCTACAACTTATCTCTCTTTACTCTGCTCTGCTCTGCGATCGTGTTGTGAAGAAATGAGTTCATGTCGACCAAATATATAGAAAATAATTTAGGGTGGGGCAATAAATACTCTTTACCAACCACTCATTGAACAAACATTATGCTCAGTTAACACTATGATATTTCAGCTTGGTGAGTATACCATATACTCGGTTACCATAGTAACTCGGTTATCTTCTTCACATTTTCACCGGCTAACAGTTCTAACTTGATACATTTTAACCGAATCAACTAGATCATAGTAATAAAAAATATAATACCATAGTTCATATTTATTCATGCTAATTTGGCATTTTTGCAATGAATACATGAAGTGATGTAAAATATAGCATTGCAAAACATAGTTCCATACCTGCTTGTATTGCTCAGTTGGAAATGGTAGAACCACCTAATCCATTAGATGAGGTGTCACCGAGTGTTGTGCTTGGTCCTACATTATCATTTGATGCTTTCCTCCACATTTGATTTTTGATCCTTACAATTTCCTCAATTGTATTACCATTCCTATAAGTGTTTATTTGGTCCGCACAATCCCTACATAAGTGACTGACTCTATGACAGTGAGAACATGCCTTTCCAGAGTTTGACCAATTCCTAGAATTGGTTTGCCATTGTCTCATACAAATTTTCTTCTATATTTCCATATTTACTACATGTTTCACAACTACTCCAATTGTTATAATCCCATCCATAAGCATTGCCTTGTCTTTTCGGTTAATTTACCGTTTCTTGTCCTTTAGGCTTCTAGATTTTCTTTGTGTTCTTTCTGCATGCTTGTGATGTATGATCATTCATGTTACAATTTTGACAGTATTTATCCATGTATGGTTTCTTCTATTGTTTTTAAAACTTGGATCTACACTCATGTGCCCGATGTCCATGCTTATTATAATTATAGCAAATACCATTGAATTTAGGAGGGTTTTTAGGAATACCTTTTTCTTTGCTTCTGCAAACATTTGATGTGTGGCTTGGTTTTCCATAATGATGGAAAGAGGGATTCTTAGGCTTTGGTTTTGAGTATACATTCCTTTGTTCAGCTTGATTTTATGATTCTCCTTGCTCGGTATACCCTAATCTGGTATTGTTGTTAAGTCTTCTTTGATAGTTCAGAAATTCATCCATTCTCTTAGTGCTTTCTTCAAATCTCTTAATCACTTCATTATGTTATTGTAAAATCTTCACTTCATTTCTTAGTTTTTCATTTTCTTCTTTTAGTACACCAATATCATCTATTCTTCTTGCAAGTTTAGTATTCACTTGGTTAGCCTCATGATCCATAGCAACCACTTGATTGGTGATCTCAAAGTAATTTTTAGTAAGTCTCGATATCTTAGTTGGTTTCTCATGTAACTTTTCAGTCATCTATCTTCTGTCATCAACAACCATGTTTCTATTTTGTTCAACTTTCTTTGCATCATTCAAGACTTCAACCATTCTAACCATTTGTGTGTCTTGACCAATCTACCATGCTTTCACTTGTTCAGTAAGTTGTTGATTGCTTTCAGATAGATTTGATATAATTCCTTCAGATGGATCAGATATCCTACCAAATTTAGATTGAGATGTATCAAATGGGTCATGAATCTCTTCTTCATGATAATCAATCTCACGAAAACAAAGTGCCATGTCCTTTCTCTTAATCAACATTTCCCTGAGTTTCTCTTTGGCTTCCTTGAATTGTTAGACATAGATCTGCAACTGTAACTTCTGATTATCAATAGTTTTGATAAGTGTATACCTTTCCATTGTAAGATCTTTTAGCTTCAGTTATTAAACCTTAAAAATAAAAAGGACTATCTCTGATACAAATTTTTGGGATAATGGAGAGGTGTGTACTGAGAGGGGAGGGGTGAATCAGTACCCTTAAAAAGTTTTAACCAATTCTTTGTAACCACTGTTATGTATTAACCGACTGAGTAGATTGCATACAATAAACATATAGTATCACTACTGAATTTTAAATGCATTTAAAATAAAAAATACATATACATAAAATTAAGTACTCATGGCACTAGTATTTTGGTATCGCAAAAAACCCTGTTAGAAGGTAAAAATTGCAGCGTGGATGAGACCCACAAAACTTCACTACTGCAGAAATAAAGTTAGCATGTTAAAGCTTTACAAAGAATGATCACTTCTGATGATCTTACCCTATTAGGAGTAACAATTAGATCTACCTCATGTGAATATTTTGCAATACAATATATGTGTGCACTTGGTTAAGGGATTTACAATAAGACGGTTAAGTCTACTTTGTTAAGAGATTTAGGGTCTATTACAATTGTTAGAGAGTAACAAAAGTTTGATCTAAAAGATATACAATCTCAATATTGCTGATATAGATGATGAACCATAACTGATTGAATGTTTGAAGATGTTAAGTTGATCACCAAGCTAGCGAAAGTTAATGCAAGACATTAAATTAGTTAATGGATTATATTGTCATTGATGTCAACTTGATATAATCTGATTGGTTATATACAAAGTGTCAAAGATTTTAGAGAATCAGAAAGATAAATATTATGCTATCAGTAATGCATAAAAGATCAACATTCACTAAGTGACTACAAACACTAATGGGAAGTGCACCCCGACGGATAGAGAAACCCAAAAGTAAAGTCATAGTGATGCCCAAGAAAGAAACCCAACAAGCATTACCGACGAGAAGAATCACAAGCATTACCGACAAGAAGAACTTCACTATGATGCCCAATGGACAGACAACCCCGATGGAGATTCTCGAGGAGAACTGAAGTGTTGATCGAAGCTATCAAAGAGTTAAACAACAAAAGGAACTGAAGATCAGTTATGACAAATACTTAGCTAGCAAGAGCTAAAGAAGGAGTTAACTAGTTGTTAATATTATTTTCATTGACAAGATAAAGCCAGATATAAGAGAAAGATTTAAAGTTATTTTATTCCAGTTGCCAAAGAAGACATCTATGAGATAAAACATGAGTAAAAGCTTTAAAGCAAGATTGGCTAGAATTGTGGATCATGCCAAGAACAAAAATGTCAAGAACTTAGAAATGGTGATATCATCTCTATAAAGAGACAATCTAATTCATTATGTGTTAGGGGAGTGAATAGAAGCAGAGGATGCTGAAGAGAAACTAATGAAGAACAACTTCATACAGTCCTGATCAATCAAGCTGAAGAACAATGCTATAATTCTGTGGACATCGAACAATAGAGAAGCAAAACATCACCAAGCAGAAAGAAGTGGAGAAAAGGTATTGAAAAGATACATTCATTAGAAAGGTATTATGAGATTACAATAGATCTGAAAATCTACAAGTGTATAGTTGTATATGTGAATAGATCATTTACTATTTCAGTTTAACCAATGAATCATAAAGTCTCTTAATTGAGTAGGACTTAACAATCCTTTCTACATTGAGATAAATCACAAGGAGTATCAAAAAGTTTGATCATGAAGATAACATGAGATGCCAGATACTATTTGACAAACTACACTGGGTTTGGTCATAGAAGGTAGCATAGAGATGCTAGATATCAAGTGACAAACTATTCTATTTGAATCCTCTAACAAGGTCACACCTAATAGTGTTTTTTTAACCTTTAACAGGGTTGGCTCTTCACCGAGCTCACTTCATAAGAGTGAAATTTTTGGGTTAGTGGTCCCAAGTGGTTTTTCCCTTAACATGGTTTCCACGTTAAAAATCCATGTGTCAATGTGTTGATGAGTCATTACTTTAGTGTTTTGCATTACACCTAACTAATCTGGATTGATCGGTATACACTAAGCAATTTACTATATTTTGGTAAATGAAAGACTGCTAATCGGTAAACAGTAAGAATAAGGTTTAACAGTGAACTCCAAGCAGTAGTTATTTGTTAAGATTATTTGAAGGCATTCATCTAGTAGGACTGAAGATAACTAGAGGCTTAATATTGTGGTACTAAGTTTTTGGGTTGATTTATTGGAATATTTTTGAGGCCACTGATTCACCCCCCTCTTAGTTATTCTAACAAGAGATCCATTAAGTTCATACAAAAATATATCACCTTAATGTAAATGATTATACCTTCTGCTTTGTTTTTCTTGGTAGGCTTGGCTTAGTTCTGTAAATTAATTTATGCAATGTAGTCACTGTCCTTAAAATCCTTATCTAATCTCTGATGTCTGTAGTATGGTGGCTACTTGATCATTTCTTGATCAACATACATTATAAAATTTAACATCTATACATTTATATATCAAACAATATGACCTAATTAGGGCTTAACAATTACATCCTTACCCTAAGATCAATGGTGTAAAAAATTTACTGTAATCATCTATACATAGGAGACATAAATAATTAATGTTGTAAATATGTAATTAATGTCCTCTTCGATCGTGTAAACCGTTATCTAGGTCGGCTAAAAATTTGTTACATAGAATGATGTGCCATAACAAAATTTAGGTGGCCTCTGTTCCACTCAGTTATTGCTATCTCTTGGTGCTCGGTGTTGTGTGTGTATCTTGGTTATACTGGTGTTTGGTTATGCTATGTAGCTTGGTGTTGTTCACTTGTTTATATAGTATGTCTACTCGGTAATCACTATTCTCGGTTAACTCTGGGCGTGATCAGTGCTCTCGATTAACTCTGTACTTTAGTGATTAGACCAACTGTCTTGTTGTGACTCTGTTACCGACTGTCATTATGTCTGCTTGATAAATAATGACAACTTCAATGTATACTTGGAGTAACACATATGATCTATTTTAATTGATGTTTTCTTGTTTTAGATAATGTGTGTATCTTAGCAAGGGGTTAAATAGTTATTTGTATATTGGAAAGCCTTAAGTGGCCAACCTAATCAATTATTTGAATATTAGTAAAGCTTAATTGGCCGATCAAATCAATTATTTTAATAGGGTATATATGAGAGATCTTTTCTTTTAAAAATATGTGGTAGAGATTGAAAAGGTAGAGAAGTTTGAAATCTACGAGGCTTGTTTGGTTGTTGGATGTAGACTAGAGTTTGTGATAAGAATACTTCATTAGAACTAACCAAGAAAAGATAGTTTCGATCAGACAGTTCAATGGATTTTATATTTTCTATATACACTTGTTTGGATTGTAAATCATTGAGGGTGGCCTTAACCTTCTTTGGGAAATGTTCTTGGGCAGTGAGCCCATTGTTACTCTTGACTCCTAACAAGGTTTGTCCTTTAATAGGGACTATGTACAGTAATGTTGTAATAAGCTCCTAACAAGGATAAATCTTTTAATAGGGATACTATACTCTCATTAAATCATTTTTGGGTCACAAATGATTCACCCCCCCTCTCAGTTGTGCTTGTGGACTGTTATTCCTAAAAATTGGTATCAAAGCTACTAGTCCTTAGAGAGAAACCTTAACAACTTGAGGTGATCCTAAAGATGACTTACTACAAGAACGATAGTCCAAAATTTGATCCTGAAAAATTTGATAGTTGGAAGAACAAGATGAGAACACATTTTCTATGTTTTAGAATTTATCATGAAAAAGAAGCCCAAAAGATAGAGACTGAGGATGAATTGGAGAAGGCTACTAAAGATGATAAAAATCTATTTTCATGCAATATGGTCACAAGGGAATCATTGATCTGCGCACTTTCTGAAGATGAATTCATAGAGGTAAAAGACTTGGAATTTGCACATGAAATTTGGACAAGACTGGAAGCATTGTATATAGGAGATACATTTACTAAACAAAAAAAGCTACAAAACTAGAAAAAATATGGAATCAATGAAGATGATAGATAATGAGAACGTTAGGGCATATGCACAAAGAATTACTGAAGTGGTTATTGGCATCAAAAACTCTGGAGGTACTTACAGTGAGGAAGAAGTTACTGCAAATATACTCAGATCTTTAACACCTATATACAAAACAAAAGTACAAGATATAGAGGAGATTATACCTTTGACACTGAACTTCACTAGAGATATGTTGATTGGGAAGCTAACTACTTTTGAGGCCATAGAACTGGGAGATTCTTTACCTAAAGTAGAGTCAACATTCAAGGTGTCTATCCATAGAAACAAAAAGACCTTATCTGGAATTGTTAACACCAGCAATGGTGACTTGAGAGAAGAGCTTGGAGACTATGTTGATGAATGGGAATAGATACATGAGGAAGAGAGAAAAATAGATAAAGTGGTAGCCCTGATTGCTAGAAGATAAAAGAGAGGATAATCTGTTGAGTGTTGGGTACTTAGTGGATAGAGGTTATCAATTTAAATTCATTGATGGGAAATGTTCTATCAGAAGTAAATTAGGAGACTTGATCGCATCTGGTACAAAATCTAGAGGCATGCATGACAAATGTTGTAAGAGATCTACCTAAGATTATGAAACCATCTAACACTATTTGTAGTGAGTGTGTTATGGGGAAGCAGACCAGAATTAGTTTTAAAAGAAAATCTTATTCAACAAAAGGGAATTTGGATCTGGTACATATAGATCTATGTGGTCCTACAATAACAAGATATTATTATGGTGAAAGGTACTTTATACTTTTTGTTGATGAATTTTCTAGAACAATGTGAGTTACATAATTGAGAGAGAAATTTGAAGCATTTGACAAATTCAAGTTATTCAGAGAAAAAGTTGAGGAAGAATCTAGTTTAAGGATAAAATGTTTGAGATCAGACAGAGGTGGTGAGTTTAAATTAGATTTATTTAATTCCTATTATGAAGAGCATAGAATATTCAGACAAACATCTGCACCTATGAAACCACAACAGAATAGGATAGCAGGGCGAAGAAATAGAACAATATTAGATGCTGCAAGAACTAGGCTGTTGGAAGGAAATGTATCACATGTTCATTACAGGGAAGCTATTGGGACTACTGTGTACACCTTGAATAGAATTCAGATCAGAGAAGGTACAAGTATTTATCCTTATGAATTATGAATTGATCATACACCTACTGTAAAATATTATAGAATATTTGGAAGTAAATGAACTATTGTTACCCTAATTTACAACATGCATCAAAGTAACCACAAATAGGACAAATTTGAATTTTTGGAAGAGTCCAATTAATACTATCCTTCAGATATTATTAATCAACATTTTGTCATTTCATTCATTGTTAAAAGTTATCATCTGTACTCTAAGAGTTGATCACATTCCAGAATTTCTAACATATAATTGATCAATTATATTGTGCATTCAAACTAAATGTAATATACAAGTGTCATTTCATCTTTCTTTTCATGTCAAATAAATAGTACATTGCAGGATAGAAAGCATGATAGAAAGTATGGAGTAGGGGTCCCATGCATTGCCTTGTGGTTGCTTGCTTGCTGGTTGACTGTCAGCTTCTAGGTCTTCATAGTCCAGGTCTCCATCTGCATTTAAGTATTTTAGGATTCAACCTGCATCATGAGAGAAAGTGGGGTGTTAGATCTCATTGGATCTAAGAAATACATGGGACACAAAAATCATATAATCAATACTTCTAATGCTGCATATCAATCTGATAAAATCAATGTAACAAGAAAACATTCATCCATAATATCTGGAAAATAGTATGAAAGGGACTTGTTGTAAACATGAAACCTTTTTCTATTTATGATCACTTTGTTAAATTTTATTCTTTTATCTGAATAAAGGGGACTTGACATTTCCATCTGAGAAACTTTGATCAAGCTGTTAAGATAGTAAATACAAATGAATCCACCAATATTCATAAATGAGTGTCATCCTGGATGACACTCACCTACAAACATTAATGTATTTATTCTATCTGCTGTCCTGACAAATTTACTAATGATATGTATAAAAGGTGGTCATGTGATTAAATGCAGGAAGCAAAAATGAAATACAGTGGATGTCACGAGCCCATGCTCAAATTTCACATAAGCCATTACATGCAGGAAAGATGGTTTACATTTCAAAGGGTGACTGCTCACTTACTGAATGCAGAAGAAGATGCAAATGCAAAGAAGAGTTCAAAAGATGTTACCGGAGGTTCAAGAGAAAAGAGAGTTTTTTTTAATAAACTAAATAAATGCAGAATTGAAGGAATCTGAAGTTCACCATCTTCATGCAAATAAGAGAGTTTAAGAGATGCTATCATAGTAAGTACATCTTCATGTTTTCAGACAACAGTTAAAATTTCAGCTTTGAAGATCAAGATTGAAAACCCCATCTCTAAGGATTGAACATATTTTCTATGGCATGAAAGGATACTATTATGTTTGTTTGAAAAGTGAAAAAACTGCAAAGTGAAATATGCATGACAAGAAATGAGAAAACTACAAGTATAGAACAAAGATAAAATGTTTTCAATATCTGCATATTGCATACTTTCATGATGATATAAAAATACACAGAAGATAGACATTATGAGAAAATATCATTAGTCATTCATCTAAAACTCACAAGATGTTGATTTTGAAAAGATACAGTTTCATGCCTTCAGATGAATTTTCAAGAGTTATCTGCATTCGGGGTGTTTAAATTTACATCTTATGCTGCTGATTTGAAAGATAATGTTCATAATTAAATGCAGGGTTTACATTCATGACAAAAAGAACATCTATACCAGTTAGGGTTCTATTTTGAGCATTACCCATGGGAGTCACGAGCCCGTGCTTAAACCCCATGGGTATAATCTTGTATATATTTAAAAGAAACAATGTATTTTTACACCAACTTCAGTGACATTTTCTTGAAATATAAACATGCTATGGTTTCAATTTTTTGCTCATACTATTTCCAAGTAAAAATGAATATTTTTTGTTTTTACAAACATACTGGAAAGAGTGTTTTTGTGCTTTTTAGACAAAACATGATAGAAGAGTGTTCGGCCCAAACAGAGAAGCATGTTTGTTTTACTAAAAAATTGTATGCGAAAGACAACAAGAAGAACGTGTTCTTTTTAGAAGCATTTAAATAATCATGGAACCTGTGTTTCACTATAAATCTAGACAAACAAAGAAATAGACAGCTGCGAGTACATCTTCAAATACCAATTCAAAAGCCATGTGGGTTTTAACTATAGTCGATAGCAAACAATGAAATAGATAGATCTCATTTATTTTCAAACATTCCTATGACAATAGAGGTACACTCGACAACAAAATGTAAGAAAATGTTCACAATGGAGGAGTTGACAACAAACTGAATTTCAAAGCAAAGGAAAAACTCACATATAATCGGCTACAACAGTATGTTCAGGTTTTACATTGAAGATACAGTGAGCAAGGTGAGAGATAACTTATCCTGGAGGCCAAGTGTCACAATAGAAGACCAGCAGAGGAGTGTTGGCGAGTGGTAGTCAAAGAACAAACAATGGTGGCCACGGTATTTTCTCCCAACTTCATGTTGCACTGCGAACTAGGGATGAGTCTAAAGCTGTGGAAGAGACATCCCCAGTAAAAAAACTGAAACCCATTGGCATCTCCCCATCTCAACCACAACTTAGATTCATTCCAAGCTTGTAGTGGTGATTCAATAAAACAAAAACTTCAAAAGATCCTGAGTTACAAGCATGGGTGTAGTGCCATTTGTCATGGCTTTGAAACACTTCACCTCCAAGATTGATTTCAAACTAAAGTTCAAGCAAGTAGAAGACCAAAAGGAGCGACATTTTGGAAGGAGAAAACAACTTGAAGATGCCATGTGATTCGACACAACACAAGCTAGATGAATCCTAAGTTTCATCATAGAGTAGAGGTGGATTTCATTGCAGAAAAACAATAATGAGATTCAACATGGCAGCGCCACAGTAGAAAACCCTAAGATGTAAAGTGAAATCAATGAACAAATGCATTATGTTTTACCCAAAACTGAAGTCCACTGACAGGTGGAGTAAATACTATGTCAGTTTCCAGACTATCAACATCCCTTCCACAATGCCACAATGGTACTGTTGGTACCACCAAACATAGAAACTATCTTTTCCTTGAAGATGGTCATGTCGACAGCCAACTATGATGGTTAAAACAAAATTGTAGTTACATCCAATGCTATGGTATGGTGTCGGTAGAGTTGTGTTTAGTTATGATGCCGAGTGGTTAGGGTTATATCCCTCTTGGGTTATGTTTCAAGTTGGGTGTTTTAGAATTTGAATGTCATGTATTCAAATAAGGTTGATAAAGTTAACAATGAGGTATATCATGTTCATCAACATTAGGGGTGCTAGAATTAAGGCTAGATTTAGGGGAGTTGTTAATTAGTTTAGTGTCTTGCTATTATGGTGAGTTTTTTTTGGGGGGGAATTTTTTTTGAAATAAGCCATGTTGGCTATTTAGTAGAGGTGGAAGCTTATGTTAGGGGGGTCGAATTGTGAAGAGAAGGGATTTTAGTGAATTTCTTATTCCTATAAGCTATCTGTTTATACATTTGTAACCACTGTTAGTTCATGCTTGTGATTTTTGATTTTGTGCAAGAGGATATTTGTGTTCCTTGCTACTATTTTGAGATCCATTCATGTAACTGCATATAGATTTTGAGAGGAATATAGTTGACCCTTTTTTATATATCTTTTGGTGATCATTTGTCTAAATCCCATTCAATTTTTCTGCAATTCAAGTGTAGTACATCTATAGTATGGATTAGTGGATTGTATCCTTTCCCTATTCTAGATTACAGATTATAAAACCTTTTGCAGAACATGCATGTTGTTGATAGTAGTTTTTTTCTATTTGTGGTAAAACCCTAATAGTGACCTTCTAATCAACCTATGTATTGGATAGTGAGTGATATTGTAGAGAGCATTAGGGTATGTTAAGTAAGTGTTAGTTTAAATCTTTGAGAGATCTAAATCTATTTGGTGTATCACCTTTTCAAGTTTTATCATGCAATTTTAGTTATAAGTTCTCCCTTTCCTTTTTTCAAAATCAGGAGAAGATAGTACAAAATTGATACCCAAATTCAATAGGAACCGGCCTAGAATCTGGAGATTCTTCCTCATCCATAGTTTACCTACAGCTAGAGGAAGTTTCCATTGTCAGATAGAATTGTCATAAAGCCTTAATGCCTGAGTTCGGGTGACAATTCTAAGCCTGAAAAGTTTTTGGTACGCCCAGTGGGACCATGAACTGCTTCTCAGTTCTGATCTGCTAGTTCTATGGTTGTTCTTAATTTCAGTTACAATTCTCAGTGTGGATTTTAATGAGTAGAACTCCAACAAGATCAAACAAGGAGGGAATTATGTATCATGAATTACAATCAAGTAGAAGGGAAGGAAGATCATCCAGAGGAGCAAGAACATCACAGGATCCAAGAGGTACTATATTGAATTCAAATTTCTCATCATTTGATAATCCCATTTTTGAAAATTCAGCTACAAATTTAGAAGAAATTGAGGTTATTATTGAAGAAATCAGTCTTCCTAAAGATCTAAGTGTTCCTAACCTATCCGGATCAAAATTTCCAAATGTTGAGAGTTTATTTATAGATAATTCTATTCTTGGAGCCTCTACAAGTGGAACTGCAGCAGTTACTCAAAATTTGAAGACTTACCAAAGGAAGGTTGTTTAGTTTACCTAGCCTCCTTCTGCATTTGTTGATCAGCAATAAGTACCATCAGCTATAGGAATGGAAAGAAATATTCCATTTGTTCCTTTTGATTAAGGTAGTCCTCTCTAGATTGCAAATCACAACAATATACATTTGGCTACCTTGAAAGGTTTGCCATCATTCACCGGAGAAGGTCAAGTGACAACTATTGAACACATCAGAGATATTGCATCTCTCTGCAATGTCCATCATGTCATCGAGGAAGATGTGGCTATGAAGCTATTGGCTACATCACTTGAAGGTAAAGCTCTTGACTAGTTTAGAAATCTTCCAATAAATTCTATTGCTACTTGGGATGTTTTTGGGGAAAGGCTTTCTAAGTTTTTTGAGGATAAATCTAACAATTTGTCTCTGGTAGAGCAACTAACTACCATTAAAAGGGCTCCACAAGAGGAACTAAGTGATTTTATTCTTATATTTCAGAAGACTTGGAATAGGATCCCTACCACGGTCAGACCCTCTACCGAGTATGCATTTTTGTACTTTCTTAAAAGCTTGAATAGTGATATTTTAGTAATGATCCAATCAATGGGAGGGAATTCTTTACCTCAAGCTTTTGATATTGAAATAAGGGAAGAGAATAGACTCATTTAGGCTTGAAATATAGCTCCTAGGCCACCCATGCCTTATTTTCCTAACATCCAATCCAATATGCCACTAGTTGTTCCACCTCTAGCTTCATTGCCATCTTATAAAAGTGAAGAAATAATGCCTATTGTTCCTCCCAGTGAATTACAAAGCATAAAAAATAGCCAACAAAAGATTGAGAGCTTGCTACAAACTTTTGGGAATGAACTAGTAAACCTGAAAAGGCAACAAAGCCATCCAATAGCCCATACTCAAGGTTAATTTGCTGGTTCTTCATCTCAGCAGCCTAATCAATCCATTTATCAAGGCAACAAGTAGGAATATCAGGGAAATAACAATCCCAATAGGCAAAACTGGAACCAAAGGCCTTATAGACCTTACAACCCAACACTTATTAATGTTGTTAGGGATATTGTTCCTAGCCAAAATAACCTTGCTACAGATTATGAATGTTTTTATCCCTGCAATGAACAACACAATCAATCTAAGTGTACTAATGGAGTGCTCAATCAAGCCTTAATGGTTCAAAGTGTAATGGATTCACAGCCTACTGTATCCACTGAAGAGGCTCAGCAACACTGTGATACAACTGCTCCTAACACTACATTCCTCAATTGGAAAGAGGAAGAGTTCTATGGAGTGAATGATGAGTCATCCATATCAAAAAACACAAGAGCCAAGAAGAGAGATCTAGAATTAGAGCAGTTGGATCCTAGGATTGCTTCTACAAATCAATCATCAGTCATTCCACTAGTTTCAATCCTAAAAGGGGCCTCTACTCATGCCAACAGAGAAACACAGTATCAGAAACAGGCGGATTAGAGTATTAGTAAGTCACCTCAAAAGGTACAGTTTGCTGTTCCTTGTAACATTGTTGATAATATGAAGAAAATGAGTGTTTCAATTTCTATGTGGGATTCATTAACTATTCCAGGGAAAACTGATTTGTTGAAAGAGGAGCTGTCTAAAGAGACAACAATTCCACATCTATCCAAACAACATCCGTCGAAAGTAGTCATGGCCAATTTAGAGCCTTCAAAAGTGCATGATGAAGTGATTAAAGAAGAAGAGAAGATTGGTAAGGTGCAGCAACCAGAAGTACAAGTGAGTAAAAAGACTACAGATTTAAAGCAATCAACAATACCAGTTGAAAGAAAGCCAAAAAATATGTAGAAGATGACAGAAAAAGAAGGTAAGAAATCTACAAATGTTAAGCCTCCTCCTTTCTATGTCTCTTTAATTATTGGAAACAAATTAGTGCATAATTGCATGGTAGAGAATGGTGCAACCAACACTGTCATGCCAAAGAGGATAACTGATGTGTTGGATTTAAAGTATGAACCTCTTGAGAAAGGAGTTGTTCAGCTTGTTGGTTCTTCAGTTAAAACAGTAGGGGTTGTTAAAAATTCAAGTTTAACCTTGCACTCATGTCCAAACTTCTCCATTTCCCAGGATATTTTTGTCATAGATCTACCACCTTACTTTGCTCTATGTTTATCAAGAGAGTTCATAGCCAAGATAGATGGATATTTCTCATCAGATTTGTCTCACCTATATTTCAAAACTAGATATGGTGCTAAGGTGACCATAAAGTCAGAGTTATGGGCCAAAGACCATATAGAGCCTTATAATCCTAGCCCCATGAATGCAAGTTGCGTGATCACGGATCTAGATGAAATCAATTAGACTTCATCTTATAACACACAAACTAAAGGATATCCTGATTTTTCCCTAGATGAATGGGTAGCTAGAAGTGATCAAGATATTGATGTGTTTGATGCTGGTTTTGGTAATTATGTAATGTTAGAATCTGATTCAGTTGTTCCTAATCTGATTAAAGATCAATGTCCTGAATTTGAATTATCTAACCACCTATGGGATTTATATTTTGATGGATCTAAGAACAAACATGCTATTGGTGCAGGAGTTATGTTGGTTTCACCTCATGGTGATAAATTTTATGCTTCTTACAAGTTATCTTTTCCATGCTCTAACAATATAACAGAATATGAGAGCTTGATCCAGGGCTTGGAGTGGGCTAGGAAAAGGGGAATCAAATGTTTAAGGGCATTTGGAGATAGTGAGTTGATAGTGAGGCAAGTGAGAGGAATTAATACTATTAAAAATGATCTCTTAAAGCTGTATAAGTCAAGAGTGTTTGATATTTTGGAAGATTTTGATGCCTTTAATCTCATTTCCATACCTCGAAGGAAAAATATGCATGCTGACAGATTGGTTTGAATTGGTGCACATATTTCAATTATAGAAAATAAAGGACTGATTTCAGACCAATCACATATTAAAATTGTTGTAAGGCCATCTATCCCAGACAATGATATTAATTGGCAGGTGTTTAGAACTGATGAACATATCTTGAGTTTTATGACAGAAACTAAAGGTTTTTTAGCCCCTAAAAGTGACAAGTATGATCAGCAAATGGAGAATCAAGTTATTCAGCTAAAGAATAATAAACTTCCAAGGGGATTAGTTAGTCTGGAATCAGCCTTTAAGTTTGATGATCAGTTCATAAAGAATAAAACCAGCCTGCTGATCAAAGAGGATCACTATGAAGAGGTGTAAATATTTAGAGACAAGTGCTTGAAGGTTGGTAACATCAATTCCCCTGAAGAAAAGAAAATTCTTATTGAGTTATTTAAGGAATATAATGATGTGTTTGCATGGGATTATACCGACTTAAAAGGATTTGATCCTCAACTAACTCAGCACACCATAGAGTTAGAACCAAATGCAAGACCAATAAGACAAAGGCAAAGGCCCATAAATACCAAATTAGAGCCTTTAATGCTGAAATAAATAAGAAAAATCTTAGATGGAGGCATAATATTCCCAATAAAGCATACATCATGGGTTTCTAACTTAGTTCCAGTAAGGAAGAGAAATGGAGAGATAAGACTCTGTGTAGATTTTAGAGACCTTAATAGGGCATCTCTGAAAGATAGGCATCCTCTCCCTTCTATGGAGAAGATCCTTCAATATGTTTTAGGTTTTGAAAGATTCTCACTTTTGGATGGATATTCTGGTTATAACCAGATTTTAGTTAAAGAATCTAATTAGTTCAAAACAACCTTTACTACTAAGTGGGGTAGAATGGCTTACCAAAGGATGCCATTTGGGCTGTCAAATGCAGGGACCACTTTCTAGAAAGCAATGGACATGGCTTTCAAGAACTTAATGTATAAATTTGTTCTGGTATATCTAGATGATGTTACCATTTACAACAAAATTGCAGATCATCACATTGACCATTTGAAACAAATTTTGCAGAGATGTAGAGAGTTTGGAATCTCTCTTAATCCAAAGAAGTCTATTTTTGCAGTACATGAAGGAAAAATTTTGGGTTATCAAGTGTCTAAAGAAGGTACAACTATTGATCCTGAGAGGATTCATGTAATTCTTGATCTATCACTGCCAAAACATAAGAAAGGATTGCAAAGTTTTATTGGAAGAATAAATTTTGTGAGGCACTTTATTCCTAACATTGTAAATTTATTGAAACTTTTGACCTCTATGTTAAAAACGGATGTGCCTTTTAGCTGGACTGCTGAAGGAAAGGAGAGTTTTGAACAAATTAAGCATGCCTTATCTTTAGCTCCTACTTTGGCTAATCCTAATTTCTCTAAGGATTTGTTTTCTATGCTTATGGAGGTATTGACATTGTTTCAGCAATGCTGGTGCAAAAGAATGAGGAAGAAATGAGAAAAGCATTTGGAACTATGGAATTGATACATGCTCAAACTAAGAGATCTTTTGACAAGAGGACTACATCTAAGGATTACAAGGAAGGTGATCTAGTACTGAAGTGGGATGTACTAAAGAGTAGGCCAGGGCAGCATGATAAATTTGATAACTTTTGGTCCGGCCCTTTTGTTATTACAGCTTGTAAGGAAAATAATGCCTATCAGTTGTCCACTACTGATGGAGAGGTTCTACAAATTCTAGTTAATGGAATACACCTCAAAGTTTGCTTTGAGGGTTAGTTTTTAGTCTAGATTTTCATTTTCAATAAGTGCTATCCAAGCACATAGGTCTTCATGTTGCATAAGTTTAGAATAGTTGCATTTTCATTTCAATAATGGTTGCATTCATGGTTTCTGGTTTCTTAAGTCAGTTGCCCTAGGGATAAAGGTCAAGGGTCATGTCTAGCAGGCAAACATCTAGCAAAAGTTGCCAAAATTGTTACCCTAATTTACAGCATGCATAAAAGTAACCACAAAAAAGATAAATTTGCATTTTTAGAAGAGTCCAATTAATAATATCCTTCAGATATTATTAATCAACATTTTGTCATTACATTCATTGTTAAAATTTATCATCTGTACTCAAAGAGTTGATCACATTCCAGAATTTCTAATATATAATTGATCAATTATATTGTGCATTCAAACTTAATGTAATATACAAGTGTCATTTCATCTTTCTTTTCATGTCAAATAAATAGTACATTGTAGGATAGAACACATGATAGAAAGTATAAAGTAGGGGTCCCATGCATTGCCTTGTGGTTGGTTGCTTGCTGGTTGACTGTCAACTTCTAGGTCTTCATAGTCCAGGTCTCCATCTGCATTTAAGTCTTTTAAGATTCAACCTGCATCATGAGAGAAAGTGGGGTGTTAGATCCAGTTGGATCTAAGAAATACATGGGACACAAACAACATATAATCAATTCTTCTAATGTTGCATATCAATTTGATAAAATCAATGTAACAAGAAAACATTCATCCATAATATCTGGAAAATAGTATTAAAGGGACTTGTTTTAAACATGAAACCTTTTTCTATTTATGATCACATTGTTGAATGTTATTATTTTCTCTGAATAAAGGGACTTGAAATTTCCATATGAGAAACTTTCATCAACTTGTTAGGACAATAAATACAAATGAATCCACCAATATTCATAAATGAGTGTCATCCTGGATGACACCACCTTCAAACATTAATTTATTTATTCTATCTGTTGTCCTGCCAAATTGACTGATGATATGTGTAAAAGGTGGTCATGTGATTAAATGCAGGAAGTAAAAATGAAATACAGTGGATGTCACGAGCCCATGCTCAAATTTCACATAAGCCATTACATGTAGGAAAGATGGTTTACATTTCAAAGGGTGACTACTCACTTACTGAATGCAGAGGAAGATGCAAATGCAAAGAAGAGTTCAAAAGATGCTACAGGAGGTTTAAGAGCAAAGAGAGTTTTTTTTAATAAACTGGATAAATGCAGAATTGAAGGAATCTGAAGTTCACCATCTTCATGCAAATAAGAGAGTTTAAGAGATGCTGTCATAGTAAGTACATCTTCATGTTTTCAGACAACAATTAAAAGTTCAGCTTTGAAGATCAAGATTGAAAACCCCATCTCTAAGGATTGAACATATTTTCTATGGCATGAAAGGATACTATTATGTTTGTTTGAAAAGTGAAAAAACTGCAAAGTGAAATATGCATGACAAGAAATGAGAAAACTACAAGTATAGAACAAAGATAAAATGTTTTCAATATCTGCATATTGCATACTTTCATGATGATATAAAAATACACAGAAGATAGACATTATGAGAAAATATCATTAGTCATTCATCTAAAACTCACAAGATGTTGATTTTGAAAAGATACAGTTTCATGCCTTCAGATGAATTTTCAAGAGTTATCTGCATTCGGGGTGTTTAAATTTACATCTTATGCTGCTGATTTGAAAGATAATGTTCATAATTAAATGCAGGGTTTACATTCATGACAAAAAGAACATCTATACCAGTTAGGGTTCTATTTTGAGCATTACCCATGGGAGTCACGAGCCCGTGCTTAAACCCCATGGGTATAATCTTGTATATATTTAAAAGAAACAATGTATTTTTACACCAACTTCAGTGACATTTTCTTGAAATATAAACATGCTATGGTTTCAATTTTTTGCTCATACTATTTCCAAGTAAAAATGAATATTTTTTGTTTTTACAAACATACTGGAAAGAGTGTTTTTGTGCTTTTTAGACAAAACATGATAGAAGAGTGTTCGGCCCAAACAGAGAAGCATGTTTGTTTTACTAAAAAATTGTATGCGAAAGACAACAAGAAGAACGTGTTCTTTTTAGAAGCATTTAAATAATCATGGAACCTGTGTTTCACTATAAATCTAGACAAACAAAGAAATAGACAGCTGCGAGTACATCTTCAAATACCAATTCAAAAGCCATGTGGGTTTTAACTATAGTCGATAGCAAACAATGAAATAGATAGATCTCATTTATTTTCAAACATTCCTATGACAATAGAGGTACACTCGACAACAAAATGTAAGAAAATGTTCACAATGGAGGAGTTGACAACAAACTGAATTTCAAAGCAAAGGAAAAACTCACATATAATCGGCTACAACAGTATGTTCAGGTTTTACATTGAAGATACAGTGAGCAAGGTGAGAGATAACTTATCCTGGAGGCCAAGTGTCACAATAGAAGACCAGCAGAGGAGTGTTGGCGAGTGGTAGTCAAAGAACAAACAATGGTGGCCACGGTATTTTCTCCCAACTTCATGTTGCACTGCGAACTAGGGATGAGTCTAAAGCTGTGGAAGAGACATCCCCAGTAAAAAAACTGAAACCCATTGGCATCTCCCCATCTCAACCACAACTTAGATTCATTCCAAGCTTGTAGTGGTGATTCAATAAAACAAAAACTTCAAAAGATCCTGAGTTACAAGCATGGGTGTAGTGCCATTTGTCATGGCTTTGAAACACTTCACCTCCAAGATTGATTTCAAACTAAAGTTCAAGCAAGTAGAAGACCAAAAGGAGCGACATTTTGGAAGGAGAAAACAACTTGAAGATGCCATGTGATTCGACACAACACAAGCTAGATGAATCCTAAGTTTCATCATAGAGTAGAGGTGGATTTCATTGCAGAAAAACAATAATGAGATTCAACATGGCAGCGCCACAGTAGAAAACCCTAAGATGTAAAGTGAAATCAATGAACAAATGCATTATGTTTTACCCAAAACTGAAGTCCACTGACAGGTGGAGTAAATACTATGTCAGTTTCCAGACTATCAACATCCCTTCCACAATGCCACAATGGTACTGTTGGTACCACCAAACATAGAAACTATCTTTTCCTTGAAGATGGTCATGTCGACAGCCAACTATGATGGTTAAAACAAAATTGTAGTTACATCCAATGCTATGGTATGGTGTCGGTAGAGTTGTGTTTAGTTATGATGCCGAGTGGTTAGGGTTATATCCCTCTTGGGTTATGTTTCAAGTTGGGTGTTTTAGAATTTGAATGTCATGTATTCAAATAAGGTTGATAAAGTTAACAATGAGGTATATCATGTTCATCAACATTAGGGGTGCTAGAATTAAGGCTAGATTTAGGGGAGTTGTTAATTAGTTTAGTGTCTTGCTATTATGGTGAGTTTTTTTTGGGGGGGAATTTTTTTTGAAATAAGCCATGTTGGCTATTTAGTAGAGGTGGAAGCTTATGTTAGGGGGGTCGAATTGTGAAGAGAA